>APFE031698112.1:110147-123162 GCA_000404065.3 Pinus taeda | reverse complement strand
AAAAAAATTAAATACATAAAAACATTAAAAACAAAGAGTTCTTACCCAGCTCCTCATCCCAATCCTCTCCGTCAGGTAGAGGGAGATCAGGATCCCCGATGAAATCCGTACCCGCATAGGGCCAGTCCTCAATGACTATCATCTGGTGTCGGAGCCAGATAAAGAACTCAGGCTTCCAGGACATCTGTTTCCCCCCTTCTCCTCTGGGCATAAGTTCTGCCCATCGATGCAATCTCGGTTCCCTCAGCACTGGATCTACTACTATCCCTCCAGGTACCCGGAAAATCGGCAGTCGCTCTAGAAACAAGGTCACAATGATCGACCCATACCCAAACTGTTTGTTTCCATCCCGCTTACACTTGGTAAGCTGTCGTTTAATGTTGGTCGTCACCGCTGAGGCCCAATCAAACACTGTCGGATGGAGACACTCGGTGGCCAGCAGCAAATGATCATCATGTACTCTTTTATGGATGGCTACGACCATGCCACATACATCATGTATTTGAACTATCACACTGTATCTCTCAAAGCAGATTATCAGCGGCAGCTACATATGTTCTTGTAAAGCACCTCACCCCTCTCTCTCTCTCGGGCTTCATGCTTTAGGGGGCATCTGTTACACAGTAATTTGTCACCGTTGGTCACCGTCCCTGTTACCCTTGTTTTCGTACATTGGAGGACACATTTATGGACCTGTGACCAGTGACATAACTTAAAAACACTTGCATTGTATTCCCCTGAGTATGAACTTCAAATTCCCTGAAGACACCTTTTGCTGATTATCCCTAAAAAGTGCCCTTTTTCCATTAGCGCGGGTCCACAGTGTCTTACCCGCACCAATGACTCAGTTCCTCAAAAGAGGCCGCGTCCATGGACGCTCTGTCATAGAGCAAAGCCCGCGCCACCTAAATTTGGTTATGATTTTTATCCAGAGCGCACTCATATGTTTTTTCCTCTTGTTCATGGAGTTCTCCGAGGGAAAAATCTCATGGAAGTGGTCGAGTGTCATCTTTTTATCCATGACAACCAAGTTCAGTGGCTATTCAGGGATAATGCTAAATCTTCAGTAGCTGTCCTGATACAATGCATACTCCCTCCTCCTCCATCTATAAATGACTGTCCCCCTGCATTAAACCAACTATTTTTGCTAGAGCTATTGTGAGTGTTGAGATTATGCTGGAGTGATAGTGAGAATTGAGAACTATAGAGGGGTTATGCTGCCAAAATATTGAGAGAGAAGAGGTCACTTTGCAAGGCGTATTTAGCTGCTTGCCCAGTCAAGAGGAGGTTCAACGTCAGAACCCTTTGGTTGTAATCTTTCTCTGTTTTTACTGATTAATAGACGACTATCATTATGGTTCCACTCATGTGTCTTTTAATGGTATTTGAGTTATATCTTTTCTGACCGATATATAATTGCATATGCTGGATTTTACACTTGTATTTGTATCGTTCTTTGCGTGTGCAGGTGTCCATTCACGAGGAGCATGGGGATTGTGACCAGCCAGAGAAAAGGAACGGGAGCGGCGTTTCTTCTACAACTACTAGCGTTGGATTCCAGGTAGACCATCTTGATTGATCTCTGATTTATGCAATTAGGAACCTGCGTGTAGCGTTGTGTGATTGTTGCTAGACCCGTGTTGGGCTAGTGGGATCGCCTCTGTCCGCGGAGGGGATTTACCAGTTCAACAGCTCCCTTCCAGTAGTAGTTAGAAAATGAGTGAAGGTTGGAGCATTTAGTAGGCCGACGCCTACGTACTAGTAAAAGGATCGGCTAGTACAAGAGCTAAGGGGGTTGTAGCTCCCTTCCAGGAGAAGCTGGAGAACGAAAGAAGGTTGTAGCCTTCTATAGGTAGAAGCCTGTGTACTGGTATAAGGCTGCACCAATACAGAAATATTGTAAAAAGAAGTTTCTTATTAAAAGATAGAGACAAATTGCAGCAGGTGGTTTTCACCCACATTGGGTTTCCACCTTACATCATGATGTTCATGTGTGCTTCTTGTGTGTGATGATCTATTATGTTTTACTGCATCTATTTATTGTTCATATGGTTAATAAAGTTATGATGCACTAATTAATGATAAACATTTAATGGATTAACAGAATCATAAGTTCTCTTATATACGTTGGTTGCTTTAGACACAGTTGCGTATATACGCGGTTTAACATATCTGAAGTAGCGTATACATATCTGAGTATGAAAATGAAAAAGTGTTTAATTTGATAATACTGATTCACCCCCCCCCCCCCCCCCTTCTCTTAGTAATTATTCCCAACAAAATTTCCTTTTGTGGAGCATGTTACGGCATCAGAATTAGCCCAAGTAGAGAAAGAAAAAGAAATTTTCACCATTGAACTCTTGTAGAGGAATATTGAAATTACAAATCTTAAGCAGATGACAACATAAATTGGATTCATATGTTTGTATTATTTTAGTACAACCAGACTCTGAAGATTGTGCAGGAAGTTAACCAAAGTAATGACTAAGCTACAGATATCAGAAGATGAAATGAATAAGATTCAAAGAAATTTTGAGGATTCACTGAAGATTCTCAAGATAAGAGAGAAGGAATTAACCATGGACCGAGAGACTGCTACTAAATATCAAAAATATTTTCAAGTTGCTTCTAGTCAAATCAAACAATTGAAATAAAAGGTGAAGGGAAAGATGTCCCTTATTCAATCCAAGGATATTATATGGAATGAAATCATTCACACAGGGAGGAATATTTGGGAATTTTTATTAATAATTTTAGAAGAAAAGGCTATTGTTAGAGATCTAGAAAATTTAATTGCTACCAACAAATAAAAGCTTCAGCAACGTGCTCAATTTGCTAAGAAAATGATTATTGAATTCCTTAACTCTAAATCATCACAACAATTAAAGGAAATGAAAGTTGAAGATATGACAGAACTGGTATTGGAAATAAATAATATGAATTTGAAGAATATGTACAACAACAACAACAAAAAACCAAGCTTACAGAGGTGAAATAATCTGTTCTAAAATTTAACACTAGATTTGACAAAAGAACTGGGGCAGGGTTGCCTTCTTGCCAGGATCAACAGGGAAATTTGCTTCCATAGGAAACTTATGAGACTTTGTTGGTGGAAGCCAAGAGTAAGATTGGAACCTCACGTGAGAAAACAGCAGTTCTAAAAGGGACAACCATATTGAATTACTTGCATAGGGATTTTCAATTGTTGTGGTTATAAGAACTATGTTCTTTGATACGCCAACTTATAGCAGGATTACCAATTTTTTAAAGGCTCACACCAGGTTTGTCAAAAGTCAAAGTTCATATATGAAAGTTTGGAAGAGATGTAGAGAATGGATGTCACCTTAGCAAGTACAAAAGTTGGACCTTCAACCACACTAGAATCACAGTTGATCCAATGAAAACGAATGCCAACTATTACTTCAGCAGAAATTTTGGAAAAACATTTTTATAATTGATATAATGTTGTTTTATTTTCTTCATGAATGTAGTTTCGAAGAACAAAGTAGTTTGTAGATAGTTTAAGTAGTTATTCAGTTTTTTACAGTTGACAGTTCCATAACGGCCCCTATTGTAATTATTCTATAAAAGACAATTTTGAAGGAGGAGGAAGTGTTCAGAAGTTTTTGGACCTTAGAAGAAAAAATTATCTTTGTAATTTTGATCTTCTTGGTGACCTTTAGTAAAAAAATTCAAAGTGATTCTAGACATCTGTTGAGTGTGATCTGTATTTCTTGTTATCTTTAAGTTCAAAATTTATTCTGCTATAGAAGAGAGTAATGAAGTTGTTGGCCTTTGGCATTTACAGTTTCACTGAAAATTTGATATTTGTAAGTTAAAGTTAAAAATCCTTAATATGTGCTCCTCTTTTCTATATTCCATTTAATATTAATTCCATATTTTTGCTAAAGTTTGAGACAATAGCTTCTACTTCAAGTAGCTTGTTTTTAAAAACCTTCTTCAAACTCTTTCACTCACTCTACTACAACCTAAAACTGCATTCAACATTAGAAGGCCACTTTGAAAGAGTGTTGTTTCCCAAGAAAGTTCTAAAGCACATTGTATGTTAAAAAAATACTTCTGAGGTTTTAAAATATGGGACAGCAAATTGAAAATTTCACAGTCATGAAAAATATTCTTGGGCACTAACCTCTCCTCAGTCGGAGGTTGTCTTCCAAGGAACAACACCCCGCACCCCCCATTCAAGGCCATATTTCCAAACATTTAGGATTCCAGCGATGCACTTTGCCTTCCAAATATTTCAGGGATCCTTTGGTTGAAAACTCCCTTAAGTCCAAATTTTTGTTGCCTCTATTCTAAAATATGTCCACAAAATTGGATAGATGGACCTTTCATTCTCATAACATAGCAAGTTGGTTTTTTCTCAAATGTATTCCACAAGCCTTGCCCATTTATTTTCTCTTCGCATTGGTCACCCGTACGAATATCCTCAAGTTTTTCTATTGTATTTGGCACTCATTCCACTAGGGTGAAGCATCTCGGAAGAAAAAACAAGTGTTCATTGATGGTATAGGACAAGTTATGTCTAGTAAATTTTAAGGAATGGGCTTGAGCCTCCACAATCCAAAAATCCTGAGCAAGGTTTTGGGAGCTAATTTGTGGTGAAGGTAGTTGCAACAAGTAAAGGAACTATGGAAAAAAAATTGGAATAGAAACTATGGGCATAATATTGCCCTATAACAGCACTTACGAACTCACCAAACAAGCCAGGGTTCTTCACTATGGAATATGGCTAGCAACAATAGAAATTTAATCCAACAACATAGCTTTTGGGAATTATAAAATGGAAAAACAAGGTCCACTTCTAATCTCAAAGCACTCAGTCTGTCTAAGAATGAAACTTAGTGAAAAATTAGTAGCAAGCAAGAGGGTCAAATGAATGAGCTTGAGAATGGTTTCCACCAAAATAATGGTCCCTGATCCATGAGCCAATTAATTGGAAATAATTTGGTTCTTGTAGCAGGAAAGATGGATCATGGTTTAATAAGAACCAAATAAAAATAGATGGGGATATATTTGAAAATCCACCTTTCCAATCAAAGAATCTTGTGCGCTAAAATAAAAGCATCATTAACTCCCTAAGTAGGATATTTGGAAAAAAATAGGGAGACAAAGGCTATGGCTAAAGGTCACTCATTTCTTATGGTTTCTAGTGCACAAGAGAACTTTGACATGGGAAAAAATAGTAAGGCATAGTTTTTAGGGTCCATCCATTTGTCTTCTTTTTAAAACACATGAGGAGGAAGTTGTGCATTTATTCAACTCCTTCCAATTCTTTAACTCCTTGTCATATAAGGCGATCTCACTATTTAGAAAATTAGATCTAATTCAAGGAAACATTTTAGCACAATTGAAAAATTGGAGAGAATCATCACTCCGTAGTCAAATTTTTAACCAAGCCCAGTGCCTCCAACCATGCTTCCTATTATGACAAGTTTGGAAAGAGTGCAACAAACGAATTTTCCATGTTAAGAGCTCTAGTGTGGATATGATTTGGACCAAGATCATGCTTTCTATTAAAAACAAAATTCCCATTCAATCTCGGTTCATTGAAGAATAGAATACTTCTAATCCATATATATTGATGCTTTTAGAGTGGAAAATTTAGAGGAATCAACTTGCAGGGTCATTTTAACTTGTCCTAGTTTAGAAAATTTTGGATGAAAATATTTAGAAGCCATTTTAAGGCATGAAATGAGAAATTTTGTGGTCCTAACCTTACTATGGACTTAGATTCCATAATATACAGACTAATAACTTTTTAACGGTGTGATAATATCCTCGGTTAAAGCCCGTATGAGAAATTTATGCCTCCCAGAAGTTTACCAATCAATATTGACCACCATAATTTGAGAGGATGTCATGTAAGCCCCTATTGCTAATAGAAAAGGGGCTAGCCATGTTGTCACTATGAGGAAAAATCTATAAGGTTCGAGTTGCAATTCATACTAAGGGTCTAATGGATCAAATTTAACCCCTAGTTCACTATTTGGTTATGCTATAAGAGGGCCACTAGGAGGAAAAGGGTTTCCATTCTATTTGAGTGCATTTTGTTCATTAAATGAGTAGAGTAGTTGAGAGTAGATGGAGAGGAAAAACAGAGATGATTTATGTCCTATAGCATCCCATGGACCACAGGCCTCACTTCTTTGTATTTTCATCCATTTCCTTTCAGATAAAGAGAGAGCAAAGAAGAGAAAGTGTCACCTTCCAGTTGGGTTTTCTCCCACAAGGGTTTCTTGGGTCATATCGTGACATGTTATTATGGTTGTGAATGATTGTATTTTTGTATGTTCTCTATTTTTTTTAATTTCATATATTGCATGCATAAGTATAACACGGTATTTTATGAATCCATAAATCTAAGAAAAAATTAACCCTCGTATTGTAAATTTCATATTTCTATTATATCTTTAGTAGATATGTTGTGACGAACTATCTAGTGGAATATCATTGACAATTTATGAATCAAATTCCTTGATGAAAATTGAGATATTAAAGAGCCTTCAGGTTCCCTAGCTCCATCATCCTTTTTTCCTCCTTTAATTGCAACTATGTCGCCCTCTCCAGACTTCTAGTCCCCACCACTGTAGGGTTTTTTCAAACTCAAATTTGAAGATACATCAAAGGGAAATCTAGGAAATATGGGATTTGGTGGAGTCTCCAAGGATGCCTAATGATGTTTTCTATATCTGTATTATGGCTCTTTGGGGCTCAATACCAACAAAGCTACATAGTTTCAAGCTCTTGAACAAGGTTTGCAGTTCACCCAATGCAATAACTTTTATTAGCTCTTCATAGAAGGGGATTTCGAGTTAGTGATCTCCTTTATAAGGAAAATCATTCATGGATTTGATTCACAAAGTATCACGTACCTGGAGAATGGAAAATTATCTTATGAAAATCTCTAAGATCATTCCCAGCATCTAAGTAGTAATTCCCTCTTATATCCAATAAAAAGAGAATAAAATTTAGATAGATTGTTTAATGAGGGCTACTAAGTCACCTGCAACATTCTTAGTTCCACATAGAATGAATTTCCATATTCTGCTCTAAAAGAGGAATGTCAATCATTAGCAAAGAATGATATATATTCCTTATATGTTATAGGGAGGGATAGGTATCTTCCAAAAACTGGAGAGGAAACCATCGCCTTACTCAACGAGTGAGGTAGACATGCCCCCCTAGATCGTCGTAATGGTAATAAATGTAGAAGATAAGATTGGGAAGCAATTAATGGGAATGGTGGGGAGGATATTTTTGTAGCAGTTGGTTCATAACTCTGATTTCATCTTCACACATCATGGAGGTCGTATAACTATAAGCAGGATCCTTGTTATATCTGTGGTAAGATTCATCAATCAAATGGAATTCTTAGTATTTTTCCCTGCTAACAGCTTAAAAGAAGCTTTGTAATCTCAGTGTTGGGTTCCCTTTCATGTCTTGAAGTGGGGAACACTTATGCTTTGTGGGCACCGTGATAGTTATCCTTGGTTCCCCCTAATTGCATGTGTTTGTTACCACCAACATGGCAATGAGGGGAGCTTGGCATTCCACTGAAGCTAAGTTTTCATAGTTCTTATCAGTGAGATACAATGGTTTTTCACTGAGGGCTCATTGTTAGTAGGGTAGAGGAGGAAAAGGCTCATAAGTGTGCGGGTTGAAACCTTAGCTCATATTTATCATAAACACCTTTCATTCGAAATTAAGGAGGAAATGTGGGAGTTAGAAGAGGATGTCATAAGTGAATGGTAGTTTTTGTCTAATCAAATGTGATGGTAGTGATAAAGGATTGGGTGTAGGACACAAGCAACACCATGGATGATAAAACCGACATGTTCATATGATGGACGTGTATTGGAGAATTAATTTCATGCTTTGTTGGGTGCTCATGGACTACAATGACGCTAAAAATGAGATTTTGTTGGTTCTTAATGATATGGTACTCTGGCTATGAGAAATGAATGAAAAAATCAAGAGAATTGAGCATAGTCCAACCTCGAAAGCATCTCAATGCAGTCATTTTCCATCCAACATTATTTGCATTGAAGTGGATGCTTCCACCTCTTCTTAGTTTTTTTTCATCAATAAGAATATGCAGTCTCTTCCTACATTGGTTTCTCATAGATTAGTTAAGGTCAACGATAGTATTGTACAGTTTCAAGAATGTTATAGGCTAATCCTGTAGGATTTTTTGACTCCCTATTTTTAGTTGATGGCATTATAGCAAGCCAATGTCATGTTGTTATTTTTTTTATAAATAGCCTCTTGTTCTATAAATGGGTTGGTTTCCCATGTGATAGATCCCTAACTTGCAAGAAGTTAGGGAATAAATAGGGTTGGTTTCCCATGTTGTAGATCAATTTTTATAAACAATTACATAGTGAAATTTTGAATGATGAACTTAGGAGAAGAATAAAAGCCAAGTCTTAAGGAATAAATAGGAGGTTGGATTTATTACATTGTAAGGAAAATATAGCTCTTAGAGTAGCCCAAAGGGTTGTATTTTTGCCGCAAATTATGGAACTAACTATTGGATTCGCCATCCACCTTACAAGTTCAATGCTCCTCATGTGATTGTAATTTCTTCTTATGTTATAAAATCTCTTCTTTTTCTAAACAACGATGAGCTCTTGATTCTTTTTGTTTTAGCCATCAATTATTTCATTATAGACTATGTTTTCAACATTTTATTTCTTGGTTGTCCTAATCATCTTATAGCTTAATAACTAATAAAATATATAATATTTTGTGTTTATTTTGGTTGATGTTTTAGGGTTTTGGAAATTTATTTCTTTCAAACTTTATAATAGGTCTGATATTTATTATTTTTTATCTGTCATAAGGATTATGTTTCTCAAAAATTGAATCTTCCATGGGTTTATAGTTATTATGGATTGTTAGGTTTTGAATGAAGAATTTGTTATTTTTCATGTATGTAATGAACTTTATTCAAATTTATCTAATACACTTTATTTTACGTCAGGAAGGTGAAATGCTTCCACTTTCATTAATCCTCTTGATTTTGTGCTCCTTAGTGCCAAGGAATAGTCATGCTATTCTCATTGGCATTTCTTTCTTCTAAATCTTCCATCCTTTAATTTTAATGTATCTACACTATGGGGTAAAGGTGCCCACTGGAGAGGCCTTGATCTAAGATATAGTTTGAGTATCATATTATCTTTGGTCTGTAATATTTCTCCACTTATTTTTTAAACTATCCATTATGAATCTAGCATTTGACGGCTTTAACAAGATGACTAAGAGGAACTATTATTCAAGATAGTTTTAGGGTTACCCCCTCTAGTCTAACGGCCAACTTGAAACCTAAAGCAAGGAGGTTTTCTTAACCTCTATAAGGTGCCTTAACATTGTTCCCTAGCTTAGAACAACTTGAGGAACAATAGAGAGTAAGAGGCACATCCAATATCACCAACCCTCACACCACTAAACACCCTATTTTATACACCAGAGAGGCATGTGAAAAAAGGAGAAGAGCGCAACATTAAGGCTTCCCAAAAGGTCATACATCTTGATACTATTGTAACCCAAGCATGATTAATTATGGATTTTTTATGGGATTCGGTGCATTAACATTTGTATGATCATAGCCACAAGAAGCATGCTTCCCTCCCCTCTTCAAGGGTTATTGTCAAGCTTTGGAGCAATGAAAGTAAGAAGAAAATTAAGAAGCATTGATCTCAAATAGAATAATATGACATTTGTTCTCTTTCTTGAGGTACTATATGGAGCAAAACTAGCCAATACCTTTTTTAGGACCTAAGACCAACTCCCAATTTGACAACTTGGGCCCTCAAAATTTCTACCCCTCAAGTAATGATTTCTTACATTGAAACAAAAAGAAAAGGAAAAAAAAGGCATAAGCTCCATGGCCATCGATGGAATTGCATAAAGTTCATCAGGGGCTTTCCAATAATTTATCGCATTGGAGAGATGAACTTAGTATTCCAAAGTTCCACTTTAGGCAAAATCACACTACTATATCCACTTTACCACCATGTGGAAGCCTCCCACGTGTGGAGCTAGTAATGAATGTTTGCCCAAGAAGGTGTCATAAGAACCAAGAGAAAAAATCAACACATTGTTTACAATTCAGCAATAAACGTACAAGTCCCATATGGACACCACAATACACTCATCCCAGAGGCATGCCAAGAAAGGAGCATGCAACACTAGAATATCCTAGAAATTCACCTATCACGATACTACTCCAAGCCAAGCATGCTTAACTACAGTGTTCTAATGAAATGTAATGCATTCAAGGTGGTATGATTACACCCATGAGGATCACACCTCTTCAATGGATATTATCGATCTTCAGGAGAAGTTGGAAAAATTAAGAGGGTCATCCAAGATTTCCAACCCCCATGCCACTACACAACCCCATGAGAAAAGGAGGGTGAAACATGAAAACTTCATGGGGATTCATCTATCACAGTACTACTCTCCACCAATTGTGCTTAACTATGGAGTTATTATGGGATTTGATATTTAACAATGATATGATTGCACCCACAAGGATCATGCCTCCTTCCCTTCTTCAATGTCAATTGTCGAGCTTTGGGATGGGGAGAGTAAGAATCATTAATTTGAAATAGACCAATACAAAATCCATTCTCTTTCTCAAGGTGTTATACAAAATAGAAAAACCAACACTTTTTAAGGGTATTCTCTAATGAGTGTTTAAACTCATAACTCAAACCCCTAAAAATTCTACCTCTCAAGCAATGGTTTTTTTTGTCAAAAGGAGTAAGTTTTGTAGTCGCTAATGGCACTAAATATAGCCTGTTAACGGCTTTCTGAAATAGAATTAATATGTCAGATTTCTACTCTCGACCAGGCAATGGTTACTATGTTCACTTTGTGGGTTGTGTTATATTCTTTCCACGACTAGCCCACGTAGTTAACCGGGGGGTTAGAAGGGGGGCGGAGCCCCCCCTTCATTGTGCTGATTGCGTAGCGAGGGCAGTGACAGGGGGTTTGAGGGGTGCAGGTGACCCCACTATATGGGGAAAATTTTGGTTTTGGGCAGACCTACCTATGGTTTTGTACATGTTTTTCGCACATGGTTTTGGACGCGATGGTTTTTGGTCCATGGTTTTGGATGCGATGGTTTTCGGTTCATGGTATTGGATGCTTCGGCATGTATAAATATGTATTGTAACATTGAAAGGAACATAATGAAAAATCAAGTTGGTAGTCCCGGTTTTGGGATCCAAGGGAAATCTCTGTCTATATGTGTTTTATGTTTTATTCTCTCGCATTGTTTATTTTTTGTGTTTTAGAATTTGTATGCAGGTAATTTATTTATGGGGTTAAAACCTACATTTGGTTTCAGCGCTGTTTTGGCTTCAAGGGGACGCCTTTATTGCTGAGGGATTTCACTCGGGCCTATGGTAGACCCTATTCAGTGGGAGATCTGCGAGATCGATTCTGGTGGTGAAAGAAGATGGAGAGCAGTGGTAAGATAGAGATTGAGAAATGTAATGGTCACAGTTTTGAGTTGTGGAAACTCAAGATCGAGAATCTATTGGTGGATAAAGATCAGTGGATCACGGTAGATCCGGGTACTAAACCAACGGGAGTGTCCGATGAAGAATGGAAGAAGTTAGATTGGAACGCAAAGAGCACAATACGATTGTGTGTCTTAGATTCAGTGTTGCTAAATGTATCAGGGGAAGCTACGGCTAAGGCTTTGTGGGACAAGTTAGGGACTTTGTACCAATCTAAGTCTCTGGTGAATAAATTATTTCTGCAGAAAAAGCTATATAACCTGAGGATGGAAGATGGAGACTCGATGATAGAGCATCTGAATGTGTTTAATACTGTGGTAAGTCAATTATCCTCTGTTGACATCAAAATTTCAGATGAAGATAAGTGCATTAGTTTGTTGTGTTCTCTACCAAATTCGTAGGATAGTCTAGTTATTGCAATAGGTAGCAATGCAACTGCCTTGCAGTTTGATGAAATAGTCTCATCCTTGCTGATGGAGGAGATGAGATGGAAAAATGGGGAGATCCAGAATGGTGATGCCTTGTCTGTACGAGGACGGTCCCAGAACAAAAACAAAAATAACTCATCGAGTGGGAGATCTAAATCTCCGGGAAAACATGTAAAGGTGGTGTGCTGGAAATGTGGAAAGGAAGGGCACTACAAAAGGCACTGTAAATCTAAAGCTCCTGACAAAGGAAAGGAATCTGATGATGCTCCTTCTGCAGAGGCGAAAACCACCTCAGATGAAGGTGGGGATGTATACTTGGTTTCTTCAAATACACATGTAGATCATGAGGAATGGTTGATTGACTCAGGTGCATCCTTTCACTTCACTCCCCATAGAGAGTGGTTCTACAAGTATGAGAAATACGATGGTGGTGATGTCTTCTTAAGGGCTGATAGCAAGGCTAGAATTGTTGGTCACGGAAAAGTAAAGTTGAAGTTGCAATGTGGAAGGGTTAGAACATTTCCAAGTGTTCTACATATTCCTGTGTTAGCCAGAAATCTAATTTCTGTAGGCATGTTGGATGATGCAGGTGTAAACATAGTGTTCGAGAAGGATACTTGCAAGATGGTTCAGGGGCATTGGTATTGATGTGGAGAGTTTGAATTCGAACTCTGTAAAAGTTGCAAGGTAGCATCGTTGTTGATGGGTGAAACAGTTTTGTGTTTCCTAAAAGTGGAGTAGAAAATTTAGTGGTCTCTCAAGAGAAGACCATGATGTGGCATCAAAAGCTTGGACATATTAGAGAGAAGGACCTTCGAATACTTCATGGTAAAGGTATGATAGAAGGTATGAGTAATAGCTCTCTAGATTTTGATTTCTGTGAAAGTTGTGTATATGGGAAGCGCAATCGAGTTAGTTTCCCCTCTGGTGGTAAGAGGGTGAAACAGATATTAGAGCTTGTCCACAATGATGTGTTTGGACCTATGAAGGTTCCATCACTGGGTAAGTCTGTGTACTATGTATCATTTATAG
>APFE031698112.1:72322-109712 GCA_000404065.3 Pinus taeda | reverse complement strand
TGGTGATATTTTTTCTCCTATTGCCAAGGTAACTTCTATTAGATTACTTTTATCTGTTGTTGCTGCTTTTGATTTTGAGGTAGAACAAATGGATGTGAAGACAGCGTTTCTTCACGGGGATCTAGAAGAGGAAATCTACATGAAGCAACCTGAAGGCTTTGCAGTGAAGGGTAAGAAAGAACTGGTATGCAAGTTAAAGAAGTATATGTATGGGTTAAAATAGTCACCAAGGATGTGGTATCAGAAAATTTGATACACTTATACAAGGACTTGGCTTCACCAGAAGCAAACCATATCACTGTGTGTATTTTAAATTAATTAGTGACCATGTTATTTATCTGGTCTTGTATGTGGACGATATGTTGCTGGTTGGAAATGACAAAGAAATTATCCAGGATTGAAGACCCATTTGTCCTCCAAATTCGACATGAAAGATCTTGGTGCTGCAAACTATATTTTGGGCATAGAAATTAAAAGAGATCGGACAAAGAGGAAGCTTTGGTTAAACTAGATGAAGTATGTCGAGACAATATTGCAGACGTTTAATATGTAGGATAGTAAACCGATGAAAGTTCCTATTCATGTAGGTGTAAAGTTATCTGCTGAACAGTGTCCCAAGACACAAGAAGAGGAAGAGGACATGTCCCGTGTTCCATATGCAAGTGCAGTTGGTAGCCTGATGTTTGCAATGGTCTGTACTAGATCAAACATTGCACATGCGGTGGGAGTATTGAGCAGGTTTATGTCAAAACCAGGGAAGGAGAACTGAACAGCAGTGAAGCAAGTTTTCAGGTATTTGCGTGGCACTAGTGATTGTGGTTTGTGCTACCAAGGAAGACCAGGATTGGACAGAGTGTTGGATATTCATGACTTTGTTGATGCAGACTGGGCTGGAGATCTGGATCAAAGAAGATCTACAAGTGGGTATGTGTTTAACATCTTTGGAGGTGCAACTAGTTGGATGAGTAAGAACAATCTGTAGTGGCACTATCAACTACAGAGGCAGAATACATGGCAACCACTCATGCAAGCAAGGAAGTAGTTTGGCCACAGAGATTGTGTTCAAGTATGGGGTTAGTACAGGGAGCTATGAGGATAGACTGTGACAGCCAAAGTGCAATTTTCTTGGCAAAGAACCTTGCATATCATTCAAAGACAAAGCACATTGATGTTCAGTATCACTTTGTGATGGATATGATAGAAGACAAAAAGGTGTTGCTGGTAAAAGTGGACACTTTGAAGAATACTGCAGATGTATTGACAAAATTTGTGAGCTCCGAGAATTTCTCTAGGTGTAGAAAAACAATGGGCATTGCAGAGCTGGATAAATGACTAAGCTCTCTTGTGGCCCCCTGTGGAAAGAAAACAACAAGTGGGATAATGTTGGGTTGTGTTATATTATTTCCACGACTAGTCCACGTAGTTAATCGGGGGGCCCTTCATTGCGTCGATTGCGTAGTGGGAGCAGTCACAAGGGGTTTGAGGGATGCAAGTAACCCCACTCTATGCCCCAGAAAATTTTGGTTTGAACCCTATATTAGGTTGGGTGGACCTACCTATGGTTTTGTGCATGTTTTTCGCACATGGTTTTGGATGCGATGGTTTTCGGTCCATGGTATTGGATGCTTCGACATGTATAAATATGTATTGTAACATTGAAAGGAACATAATGAAAAATCAAGTTGGTAGTCTCGATTTTGGGATCCAAAGAAAAATCTCTGTGTATATGTGTTTTATGTGTTATGCTCTCGCATTGTTTATTTTCTGTGTTTTAGAATTCGTATGCAGGTAATTTATGTACGAGGTTAAAGCCTACACACTTCAATGCCACATGGAAGCCTCCCATAGGCGAAGCTAGTAACGAATTTCTGCCTAAGGAGATGCCACTACAACTAAGAAAATTAACACAAGTGTAAATCATGAACCTTTGAGCATTACGTAGACATCATAGATCACACATTGCATAGGCGTGCAAGAAAAGGAGGTTGCAACATTGTGAATTCTTAGGAAGTCATTGATCCCAATGCTACTCTTGTCCAAGGATGCTTAATTATGAAGTTTTGATGGGAGCCAAAGCATCAAGGTTAATATGATCATCGCCATAAGGATCACACCTCCCTCCCCTCTTTAAGGGAGATCATTGAGCCTCGAGGGACGAGGAGGAGAACAAGAGGCTCGTCCCATCTCACCAATCCCTACACCACTAGGCACCTCAATTCGCTCATCATAAAGTTATGCAAAGAAAGGAGGGTGCAACACGAGGACTCCTCTAGAGGTCACTCATCCCAATAGTACTCTAGTCGAAGCATGATTAACTGAGTTCTAATGGAAACTCATGCATTGATACAAATATGATTACACCCACGAGAATCATATGTCCTTCCCCTCTTCAAGGGCAATTATAAAGCTTTCTGGCAGGAAGACTAGGAATTCAACTTCTTTTTCTTTTTTTAATGACTAGGCTCATCCTAGGCCGAGGCCAACCTACTTATTGGATGGAAGAAGAATGATCAACCCACAATGGTATGTTTATCACCAAGATTGTGTGAAGCTCAATCAAATTTGGATGCCCTTGGAATAATTTTAATTCCCCCAAAGTGGCTTCCATTCTCAACCCCTCCCAATGAGGTTTGAACCCGAGACCTAGCGGAGCCTAAACCCCACGCAAACCAACCAGTCTACACATTAATTTGAAATGGAACGATATAACATTCATTCTCTTTCTTATGGTTTCATGTAGAGTGGGAAAGGCCTACACCCTTTTAGGAACTTCTTAGGCCAATGCTTGATTTAGCAACTTGGGCCCCCAAACTTCCACCCCTTGAGCAATATTTTTTTGGCATTGAAATGAAAAGCAAGAAGCGATAACTTCCATGGCCAACGTATGGTTGACGCAACTTATCTAGCAAATATATGACCAACAAATAGAAAATAAGAAAATAGCAGTGGACATTTACACTAGAATGCATTAAATAATAGAGTAATATATATCAGGAGCAATGACACTTGTGGTGAATGAATGATATACATGTGATAAGTGTGAGCAAATTACCTACATAAGTTCAATGCTAGAAGTTGTCAACTAGGTTTATCTTGGGTAGTTGGGAGGAATGATTGTTATCATCCCCACTCAGGTTAATTCCTACAAGTGACATGATGAGCACATATGAAGTATATTGGTGTAAGGGCTTCAAGCCTTATTGTTCAATGGCCTTCAACCCTAAAGAATATCTCACCCTTGCCTACGAATTGAAAAGACGTGCTTTGTTACATGGACAGAATTAATTTTTTCAAAAAAAAAAGAACCAATTTGAGAAGTTAAATATTAAATTCCGTGACAATTACTACAATAAGATGTCATTATAGTGATACAAAATATAATAAAGACATTAATGTAAATAGAAAATTATATAGAAAGATCTGAAATAAATTAGTAAAATTAGAGCATGGCAAACAAATATAAAATGGGATGAGAAAAAAATTTATTTGAAAACATGGAAATGTAAAAATAGCAAATTGTATAATTGATACTACTAATGTTAAATAAATGGCATACATATTACCAAAGTCTAAACAATTAAAAAATGAGAATGTTGTTGGATAACTATATAGAAAATTATAACTAAACAATATATAATGTAAAGATTTCCAAATATAGAAACTCATCAATAACTAATTAATTCAATTTTAATCTAAATAAATTAGATAATTAAATTAAATTTTTATTTACATAAATGATATATATTACTTGTAACTTATTAACTAATCATATAACCAACTTAAGATCTATATTTCCAATTTATAAAATAAACATTTTCTTGCTATAAATGTTATATGTTACCGTATAAAATTATTTACTATTCTTCTTTTATAATTAAAAAAAACCCTCGTTGATTTTTTTTTATTTTTAATAATAAAATTTAAAGTTTTAAAATCACTATTTTTATAATAAAATTTAAAGTTTTAAAATCACTCCAAAATGTTGGTGAGTAGATTTGCTCCATCCACATTCACACAATATGCATCAAAACTAAACTTTTAATAATTCAAAATAGATCAGCAATCTCATTTTTAGGCACAAAATTATTACAATTAATATGAATTATTCACCTTTATATATTAAAAAGTACAAGTCTTACTTAAACATTGAGCCTCTAAAAAAACATTATCTATATAAGTAATCATAATAAAAATTCTCAAACACTAATAATAATTTTCAAAATATCATCTATATAAGTAATCAAAATAAAAATTCTCAAGAACTAATAATAATTTTCAAAACATCATCTATATAAGTAATCATAATAAAAATTCTCAAACACTATAATAATAATTATGTTTTTTGAAATAAACAAATACAAACCTTTTAATTTTAATTACTATAACAAAAGTTTAAAGATAAACATAAATTTAAATTTATAAATTTTATTCTATTTTAAATTTCAATAAATCCCTAGTAGCAGCTCTACTCGCAACCCTATATAAATCGGAGTGTTATGATCAAAGTTATTTGAGTTCAAATCCCCTTAACTAACTCGCAGAAGGAACTATTGAAACACCTAAAAATTATAGTGGTAGCAGTGAGAATCAACCCCATATCAAACGAGTACAAAACCAGCCCAATTACCAATTCCCCTGATCACTAAAAAAATCCATATTATTTTTAATTGTAATTCTAAAATAAATAAAACCCAAAAATAATTAAATATAAAAAATTATTTAAAATATATATATATATATATATATTATATATTATATATATTATATATTAAACCGAAGCGATTAAAAAGCGCTGATTACCACTTTTCTCATTATCATTTACCATAAACCCAAGTGCTCAATTCTTTGCCACCCATTTTCCAATATATTAATTAAAAAGAAAGAAAAAAATTACCACCACATTCTAAATGCGTATTCAATGGTTTATTTTATACACATAAATAAACAAAGCTCGCACCTTTTATAGATATTTATCTCGAAGTGCTCGTGTTCTTCGCTAACCCATTTTCCCATACCCCATACTCAATGGTCTACTACTATAATACATATGGGACCAATAAATCCCATGCTATTGGGTCATTAATGAACGACGGGTGTATATACTCACTATTCGATTTTGTTAAGGCCGAAATCGAACGGTGGGCATATACACCCGCCGCGTTCATTAATGACCGGATAACATGAGAAATATGGCTCCCCATAATACTGGTGTACCTTCTGCACATTAATAGAAGAAAAACTCACACTTACTTTTATATCGAAGAACTTACTACCCATTCTTCATGTGTATTCAGTGGTCTACTACTATAATACTGGTGTATTTTCTACACATTAATAGAAAAAAAAAGCTTACACCTCCCAAAATACAGTCATGGTCAGATTACTAGAAAACATAAACTTTTACGCCTCCCAAAATACAGTCATGGTCATATTACTAGAAAACATAAACTTTAAACTTTTTGCTCTCACAGACTGTTCAAGTCGGTTTGTTGAATTTTTAATACAGAACTTATTAGCAGCATCAACATTACAAGCCAAACCACAGTTCTAACATAGATGCCTATCTAGTACATAGTTTACCTCTAACATCGACATATATGGCTATCTACTCCATAATTTATCTCTAAAATCCCAGAGGATTAGGATTAGTTGCATTTTGTTTGGATTCCCTTCTGTAGGGTACGCCGAGGATAGTGACCATCTTAATAAACCTTCTGTTGAGTTTCAAGGGGAAGGAAACCTTTGTAAACTCTATATTTGCAAACTATTTTACCATATATACTCACCTAGTATGATTTCATTCCACTCGAAATCTCACATTAGTGTCTCCTCAACAATGCCTAAACGCTGATCTTTGGAACGTGGTATGCACTAAACAGGCATCAGCTAACCGAGTCACCATGAAGCTGTGACACACTTCTGATGGAACACTTCACTCTGGTTCTGGTTTTCAAGTATCTTCTCTGCGAGAGGGACTCCATAACTTTCCGACCACTCAAATCCAGAGTGTCAGTTTATACGTCACTAAAGGCATGATTAGCATTCGAAAAGCAGAGGGACTCCATAACTTTCCGACTACTCAAATCGGAGTCTCAGCTTATCCGTCACCAAGGCCTGGTTAGTAATACAAAATTTTGAAGTTCTAAACCGAGTCTCCTCATTTTTTTCATTGCATTTTCTGCTCTTTTCATGACATTAATTCTCTGCTCTTTGCATGACATTATTCAAATGTCACCTGTACTTGTAGGAACTCATTGTGTGTGGAATTAAGTTGACATTATTCAAATGTCACTTGTACTTGTAGGAACTCATTGTGTGTGGAATTAAATTCTGCGTCTGATAAGTATCCGACAATTATCCACTTAGCATTCATTTTTGTAACACAATGAAAAAAAATGAATTTTCATTGTCTTTTCTGCTCTTTTTGTGACATTATTCAAATGTCATTTGTAGGAATTCATTGTATGTGGAATTAAATTCTGTGTTTGACCAGTATCCACTTTGCATTCATTTTTGTAGACAGACATCGGAAAAAAAAATCAAAATACATGAAACTGTGCTAAATCGATACTAGTTGGATGTAGAATTTAATTCTGCAACCAGCAAGTACCTACACTTGACATTTGAGTAAACTTATAAAGATTAAAGCCAATAAAATACAATTAAAAATATAATATACTATATTATATATATATATAATATATATATTTTCCCTTTCCCCTCCCAAAATGTTTACCTCCGAGTACCTCCGAGAATGACATTATCATCTTGAATCTGGTTGATTCTTTTAAATTTGATTTTGATATTACTTCTTTTTTTTTTATTGTGAGGTTCATTTTTTACCAGAAAAATTTCCCTAATAACAAGGAAGAGAATTATGATTTATAAGACAATTAACAGACTGAAAATGATCACTTGGTATAAAAATTAAAAAACGCTTAGTTTTATGATAAAAAGGCATCCCTCCATAGCAGGGGCTGAGACATCCAACAAAACATCCCAGCACAGTATAGACATTCATCTTCTGAATGAACGCAATTCAACCTCCTTCCTATTATAAATGTAAAGATGGAAGGAGTTTTATAAGTTCATGACCAGCCGTGTAGCAAGATCCGTTGAACAATAACTTCATAGAAATCTAGAATCCATCAGGGTACATAATGAAAGAGCTTCAGCTCCTTTAACCAGAAATATGAACATAGTAAGATTGGCATCAGTTAAAAGTCATCAATTATTTACAAGTAACAGCCGTGTCATTGCATGTAGTGAGATAATAGTTCAAAAGAGTAAACTAAGAATAAAATATTATATCGTTACAAAGAATCTTACAGAAAACAGACCATCAATGCTACGAGAACTACTACACTACTACACAGTTTTTATGATGAATATATTACACAAACCCTCTTGGGCGTTGTCACAGGAGGTCAGATTATCTTCAGATACGGAATCACACTACAGTCAAAATTTCTTAACTATAGCTTGCAATTGTGCCATGTTCGGCAGAACTCGGCACAGTACACAAACAACTGTCTTCAATATCACAATGCCATCAGTTACCAGCGTCTTTTCAGTGGATCTTATTTGGTGACTTATCACCAAAATGAAGGATCACAAGTGCCAAGAAAAATGCCCTAGAGAACAAATGACGAGAAATATCAAGAACACTGCATCTACATACCAACAGCATCCCATCAAATTAGGTAAGAGAATTATCAAATCCTGAAAAAGCTGTAATAGAATGCTTAAGCCCTCTGAGTAGTATAGATCTTCGATGTCAGAGAAGCCTTTCCGAATCGCAAATTAATTTTGGAATAGACATGGTTGACCAGCAAATGGATGTTTGAGCCACTTAGCAATTGATGCCACACTGTTGTAGGTCTGGTCCTTTGATCCTGGTTGTGAAGGGATCTATACGAACCCATAACAAAGAGAAAATAGATGCCAGAAGAATTGACCAAACAATAACAATAGTTGGAGTGCGGTTCTGGCGACCCATCAAACCCTTGAGGAAAGGATAAAGGTGAACAATCACCCAAAAAGCAAAAAAGAGTTTCCCAAACAGGGGACCCCATGATCTATAACCGGTACTGATAGCATATGAGATGCCCGCCACCACACCTACAATGTTAATTATAAGCAAAGTGGTTGGGGGGATAAGGAGAGCAGTCCATTTGATTATATACAACTCTGCAAAATCACCACCTTCATCTGAAGCTTTTGAGGTAACAGTGAAGTTTGTATCAACGCCAGCAAGGACCTTTAGTAATCCTTGAATGACTGCAAAGAGATGAGCAGACACACCTCCAATCACCCAGAACTGCTCATTCCTCCACCATTCATCAATGCCAACCCCGCTCCATCGCATTTCTAGTATGCCAGTAGCAAAAATGGATAAAAATAATGAAATGAACCATAAACTTGCAAGAGTGCTAATCTGCAAATCGACAAATGAAAGTTAAAAGGGTCAGAACAATCCAACGTCTGTTAAAAGACCAGTTTTAACCAGATAGTGAGTAGAGGCTAAAAATCTACCTCGGGAATAATGAATTTCCCAGTAAGAAGACATATTGCCGGCAATGTACAATATGCAAGCAGAGGAATAGAAGTGATAGGATAAACGGTGGTGTTTATATATGCCAGCCTCTCCAACCATTTGAGCCTTCCAGTATAACCATACCAAATTGGACAATGCCTGCTAAGAAGAATTTCCACAGAGCCCAAAGCCCATCGCAGAACTTGGTTCAGACGATCAGAAAGATTAATTGGAGCAGATCCCTTGAATGCAGGGCGAGGAGGCATACAGTATATTGATCGCCAACCACGAGCATGCATTTTAAAGCCAGTCAAAATATCTTCTGTCACAGAACCATATATCCAACCAATCTGCACAAGATACAAAATCTCAATCCATTAAAAAATTAAATCTCAGTTATGTTAGGCCCAAAGAACCAAATATAGGCACTATTATTCGCAAATTGGTGGTTATGGTTTTACCTCTTTACCCCAATCTGACTTGTCTTCATAACCACAGCTGATTACATGGATTGCTTCTTTTAATAAATCAGCAGGAGTTGCAGATTGTGGCACACCGCCATTCTCCATTTGAGTGGATGCCACAAAGACAAGGGATTGACCAAATTTTTTCTCTAAGCTTTTTTGGAACACCAGCGGGGATTTTTCATCATCAAATCCTGTGTATAGTTAGCAAACAGTGAAATATGTAAGGCAGAAGCAAATATAAAAATGTGGCATCTAGTAGCTTAAAAAACTGTTTAGAAATTGGCACTTACCTTCCACACCTCCTTCTATGTCTTCCAGACTACTGAATATGGGGACAGTTGAATCAGTTGGCCTGTCTAATTTTTTTGTGTCGTTGTACTTCTTGTTTGATTTTCTGCTCTTCTTTCTAGGTCCACAACAGCTTGAAAAATGGATCTTACCTTTGTGAGGAGGCTCATAACCATAGAGGGCTTGCCTGTTGAAAACGCACCCTGTGCCCACATAAACAGGCCCCTGTATCCCATCCAAACCCTTCAAATTGATCTGCAAACAATCCAGTACAATACTTTAGTTTCAAAAGCGCATAAAGCAGCATATGCAAATACAAATCTGTAACAATGCAATTTGATCAACACTCACATCAAAAAAGACTGTATTGTGATTAGCATATCGATCATTTCTGTCAATGCCATCAAACCTTTGAGGGAACTGAACATAACAGACTTTCTTCCCAAGAGTAGGATCCATCATAAAACACATGGCCTCACGAAGGGCCCTGCTGTTGTTTATATAATGGTCACAATCAAGATTGAGCATATAAGGGCCATTGGTAAGAACTGCGGAAACACGAACCTGTAAATAAATAACAAGAGGAACATTCTTACTAAGAACAACATAAATTTTAAAAAATCAAATTTAAAAGGCAAAATAACTTTTCCAGATTTTGGTTTAGCAAATTACTTACCAATGGTTGCTAGATGAGCACGATGGGTGAGGAGAGTGGAAATGCTACTGGCAACATAATGGAAATTAGGATTTCTGGGTGCAATCTAGGAGCAGTGGTTTGTGAAGTAGCTCACAGATTGGAGGGATGTGTGCAGCTTATGAGCCTTCCCAGAAGTGCAGGAAGCATTCTATTCAGGTCAGAGCAGGTGAGTATTTGATTAATTTTTCCTTTTGAATGGATTCTGCAGGGTGCAGAGTTCCTGACCAGATCAAGCTTTATATGGTTACTTCCACGTGCATAAGCCAACTTCATACAAGCAACGTTTTTGGCTCAATGAGGTTTGGGGCTGTTTGCTTTCTAGGAACGTAAAAATTTGCCCTTCGCAGAGGGGTTTTTTTATTCCTTTGTCTTTGATTGCTCAGAGGATTGTGAAGCTGTCTTAACGGCAGGTCCTTGGTGCTATGGTGATGTGGGCCTGGTTCCTTTTCCCTTGTCAGAGCACTTTGATTCTTCATATGCTTTCAGAGAGCTTCAGTTATTATGGGTTAATTTGTTGGGTCTGCCTCCCCATCTTTGTTGTACAAAGGTTTTAATGGTCATTGCAGACTCCCTAAGGTGAGTTTCAGAGAGCCTCCCTGGAAACACTAAACACAAAAAGGGGGTGCCTCGTATTTTAATTCTTTTGAATATACATGGAGGGCTTCAAGACAAAATCCCCACAGCATGTGGGGAATAAAAATGGATTCAGGAATAGGAATGAGAATATTCCCTTCCACTCTTTGGGATTGCCTTATGGAGGACACCACACACAACAAATGGAGGGTTGGTTCTTCGTATTGTTAGGCAAACTTGACTCGGTGAAAGTTGCTCAGTCAAACAGTAGTGATTTTGGGCACATGGTTTTGCTTGCCCGTGGATTGCATGTAATGAAGCCTTTAAAAAGCTTGAGAAGAATTCATTGTAATGTCCCAGGGATGTGAGTAGTGAAGGCTCACTTGGCCAGCTTGGCCGACTTTGGCCAAGGGACACTAAAAGAATATTCTGTTAGCTGGTTTTTCCCTGGATTGAGGTTCTCCAGGATAAATATTGTGTGTTTATGATTTGTGTTTTGTTTTCTCTCCAGTAAAATTTAACACATATTTCTCCTCTATGAAGTCTATGTCAGTTTCTGAGGGAAGTTTGGCTGCTTCTGACACTGCAGGGGTTGCCATTAGTGTCCCAGAAGGGAGGGCATTCTACGAAATGTAAAGGCAACGATAGTCCAGAGGTGGGTAAAACTTTGTCTGGGAAGGCCATCATCCCTGTTTCTGGGGGTGTTGTGGACATTGTCATCCCTGATGTGAATACCCCGATCGCCATTGGATTAGGGGACCTTTAACAGAGTATTGCCCTTCACTGTACCTAGCAATCCCATTGACCTTTTGTGGTCATTTGTTGGACATTAATAAAATTATCTTGTCTTACCTAGTCTACTTTGCATCATCTAAATGGGATTTCAGAGGCTCCAGCTTATTTGTTGAATTCTCAGTCTGGTGAGATTGTGGAGCAATCAGCAGCAATAAAGGCTTTGGATTGTCTAGCACTGCCATTAGCACCTGCACAATGTTTCTGGTTTCGTTGAAAAGTCAATAGGCTGACTGGAGTCTGGTCATGGGATGGGGACACAGCAAGCCCGAATTTTGTTTCTTTGGTTCAGTCTTCGAGGGATGGTGGACTTCAACCAATTGAGGGTTCCAAAAAGGAGTCTTCTTCTAGACTGTTGGGGTTGATTAAGCAGAACCCTTATACTTCTTTGGATGATCTGCCTCTCACTCATCCAATGCATGGTCTTGTCGATTGGGGACTGATGGCAGTGTGTTTTCAGATTGCTTTGAGGACAATGTTTCTCCTCCTTACTTGGATCCAGTTTTGTTTCCAGCTTTGGGTGCAACTACCGCTTTGGAGCAGCAGTCAGTTGTGTGCATTGATTCATTTCACGGTGGAGTGTTTTCTTCTTCCAGTAATGTTTTAACTTTTGACCAATGCTGGTCCATCAGTGGGGATTAATCTGAAGCTCTCCTCATCTTGGAGCGTTTTGTGGCATAGCATTTCATCTTCCTCATTAGGTAAACCATAAAGGTAAGGAGCCAAGGTTCATTCTCTTAAACCTGTCTCCTCCAAGTTCTCAGGCCCAAGGGGCCAGATTGAGGAAATTTGTGTCTCGTATTTAGTTTATTTTTCCACTGATTCAAAGAAGAATTGGGTTTCGGCCATCTGGGCAGGTCCGTTGTGTTTCTCTTTCTTCTTTTGGCCCAGTGGGCTTGATGTTTTGGACAGGCCTCTCACCAGTTTTGCTTGGATTTGAACAATGTAACTTGATACAGTTTTGATAGAATCCTCTACAGGATTGTTTTGACTCCAAGGGTTTGTAGAAAGCAAAAGGATCTGATCTCAACCTCGAAAGGTCATTGTTCTCTATGGACAAATCTGATGCAACCACTGTATTGTGCAGTTTTTTTTTCTCAATGAATATGAAAAAGCATGACATTTTTATGTAGATAGAAAAATTACTTACCAATGAATTCATTGCACCAGCTTTTTTGTGGTGTTCAAAACCAGGTCTCTTTTCACGAGAAACATATACAAGTCGAGGTAGTTCATTGCCATCGGTGTCAAGCCCACCACTATGACCTAAGAACACCTATAATGGAGAAACACAAAGAAACCTTGTATTTAGTAGGAATAACTATCAACACAGTCACAAAATAACCTCACCATTGGTTTCAGTTTCAACAATCTTTTAACAAAACAGTAATCATAAATACTGTGGAAAGAAATGGAAAACATAACATGTAAATACTAATTGAAGAGAATGAAATACCTGTATCATCCCAGGATGGTCCCGGGTATTATTTCCAGGCCAAGGTGTTCCATCTTGCATAATCCAGCCTTCTTCAGGAACCTTCTGAGCTTTAGCAACAAGAGCATTGATTCGGACCTTGAACTCTTCATATTCTCTCTGGAAATTATGCAAAAAATGCAATCAGGATACCTATCAAAAGATAAAAAACCAACATACAAGGAATTAACAAAAGCCCAAGCAACAGGTTACCAATTCTTTCACATCTACTTGCCTTCATTGCTCTACGTTCTTTTACAAAAGAAGGTTGCACTTTATCCTTCAGATAGTCTATCTTTTGAGCAAAATACCACTCTGGAGCCCTGGGTTCAATATCAAATTTTTTAACAAATGGCACCCATTTCCTTGCAAATTCTGAGGTTTCAGAAAGGGCTTCAAATGTTAGCATTGCAGCTCCATCGTCAGACACATAACATGAAACTTTATCAACTGGATAGTCCACAGAAAGAATTGACAAAACAGTATTTGCCGTCACAAGAGGAGGCTCCTTCATAGGATCAACTGTGCTGACAAAAATATCAACAGCAGCCAACTGAGATGGCTCTCCTTCTCTATCGTATCTGTCAAAAAATATGGGGATTGTAAGCACTTTGGTACAAGCTTCTCATTGACTACACAGTATCTTTAGGAAATTAAAAAAACATCTAGAACTATGTGAGTAGAAGTATTTTTGCAGGCAATAGTCTCACCTCAAACAAAGCCTGTCAAGATAAGTTTCCCTATTGATGGGAAGCCATTTAGGAAACTGATCAAGAATCCAGGATATGGCAAACCAAATCTCACATATTACTGAAGTAAACCAAAGTCCATAAGCATTGCGAACAGGATTCAATATTCGGTAGCGGAAGAAAAAACACAAGATCACAAGCCGTAGAACAATCACCATCCTGTACGGATTGATCTTGGAAGAAGCAATAGGAACCTTTCTTGATAGGGGCTGGCGTGCTTCATCACTCCTGCCAAGAAAAGTGCATGGCAAAAAATCAAAAGAAATTACTAGTTGAATTGCATCCAGCCATGAATCCAAAATCCATCTCCATAATATATTACAAATAGGAAAACCCATGATGTTGTCTGGTAGCAATAAATTTGCAGCAGTCTTTTCCAAAAGAGAGATTTTCATTTTTAAAAAAGCACCCTCAAAGTAAATCAAAAAGTAAAACACTGTTCTTCATAGTGGCTGCAAGAAATTAATCTCATTTAAAACTCTAAAAATTGATTTATTATAAGCCTCAAATCCTGAAATCTAAATCTAGTTTAAAAGAAGTTAGAACAATTAGCACTGCAATCTGGCATGCATTTTGTTCCATCCCATTACATACATTTATAACCAACATCTTCCATTGCCTATCAGAGAATTAGAAAGGAAGCCTAAAATGCAAAATAGAGGGCAAATCATGTAAACGCAAAGAAAAAGGTTCTTTCAAATATAAAATACCGAGAAATGTAGGAGCAGCAAATGCAAATAAAACTCGAGGGAACTCATTAATTGCTGAACAGTATTGACAAACAAAGACTGAAATAAGTCTAAAAGTAAGAAGAATACATTTGAAGGTCTTCCTCATCTGCAACACAACCATCTATGTCTCCATCCTTTCCTTCAGACGCATAGTAAGTATCACTAGTCACTTGCAATGTATTTTTGTCCTGTTTATTCTTCCAGCTTTCTACTCTCTCCTTCCAGGCAACATTTCCAAATCCATAGGAATTGAAATCTTTGGCAGGGTCCTCAGCTCTCACTTGACCTGTGTAAGAGCAAATGTTCAATTGGATGCCATTGGAAATACTAAAATACCCTTACATACCCTGCAAGAAAACACAAATTGTCTAACAAAATAAATGAAATTCAAAACATGAATGTTGAAATAACCAACAAAAAAAAAAATCCAAATACCTGTTTGAGTCGAATCAGGAAAAGGAAGTGGATGAACACGCTTCCCACTACCACCACCAGTGGGTGGAGCAGCAATCCTACGATACTCTGAGGATCCTGCTGGCAACTCACCAGAAATCTGTCCAAACATGAAATATATTAAGAGTTGTCTAAAGAGATGGCAACAATATCGAAAATTACAAGACTTCTATGTATGAAACTTCAGAAAACTGAGTGTCCTACCGCTTGTCCATTGGTAATAAGGGGAACTTGAAGCTGAGGAAGCTCCTGACTTTCTGAGCGTGATGGACCAACATCCTCCCCTCGTCCATAGGCCATTTGCCAATGCAACATGGCCTCTGCAATCTGCTGTTTTTCATTCCTGTTACCCTGAGTGGAGTTGAAGTCATGATCCAAATCATCTGCACATTCATCTTCCTTGTCACCATCCACTTGAGGGCTACCTGGACCACAATAACATAAACAAGAGAATAATGTCAGCTTCCTATTGAAAGTGGAGCAGAAGCAGACATGTTAATGATCCTATTTGACCAATAATTAGTGAGATTGAATACCTAGAAGACATCCGACATCATGTTAATAAGGGCAAACAGTAAAAGGAAATCTAGTTCTTCATCAAGTTAACAAGTAAAAAATTCTACCAACCTTTATGCACTTCTATCTATTCTTGCATTGTAAACAAGAGACTAGTGTCAGATTCATATTGAAAGCGGAGACAGACATGTAAGTGTTCCTATTTGGCCAATAATTAATGAGATTGGATGCCTAGAAGACATCTGACAGCATTGTTGATAAAGGCAAACTGTAAAAGGAAATCTAGGTCTTCATCAAATTAAACAAGTAAAAACTTCTACCAACCTTTATGCCACTTGTATCTAGTCTTGCATTGTGGACAAGATTGATTTCCATCCTTCCACTCATATTCATAGCAAGGCCTGCATACTGGAAATGCACACTCATTGCAAGCTACAAAGAACTCCCCATCTGCTGCTAAGCCAACATCTTCTCCACATATCTGGCAAATGTGGCTATTTATGTGTTGTGGAGGCTTAGGCTACAATAATTGAATAAAAGGTCCACATAAGAACTTGTGAGATAAGATAATCCATTAAATGAAAAACAGAGCATTCACAACAATTTTTAAAAAGGCACAAAAGTTCTGGACTGATAAACCATAGAACATACAATCCCGATTTGTCAAATAACACCTTTTATGACAAATAATGAGAAATAATATCCAACATTTCCTGAAGAGGAATAAAGTGTTCCAATTACATCTGTACATCCTAACCATAATATAGTTTGTAACTACAATATATCGGAAGTAATAAATTTGAATGCATACAGATAAAAGGTTTTATCCATGGTAGTTGCACTATTTATAGTCATTGTTAGGTTTTATCTGTAGTAGCCATTCTAATTATCAAGTATACCTTCTATTTAATTATAAGCTAAGTCACCTGATTCGAATTTTAATTTGAGTTCGGCGACCTTGATATTCAACAAAAATTCAAATATATAAAAACAATAATAATAATAATAATTTGGCATTAAATTCGGCATACGATGAAATTTAAAATTTAAAAATATATACATGCTGTAGCCTGTCCCAGAGTCGCAGACTACAGAGGCGCGAGTGCAGTCAGCACTGTCAGGCAGTCTAGTAGAGTCAACATGTGTAAGAGGGCCATGAGGCAGGTGCACTATCAGGCAGAGACTCAGAGTCAACTCATGAAGGGGGCAAATGGACTGTAATTGTTGATAGCCTGCTAGGGTTAGAACTGTGTGGAGGGAATGGTGAAACAATTCAGGACTCCTGCGCAATGTTGCGAACATCAGCATCGGGATAAAATCGGCAAGGGTCCGGAAAACAAAAAAATCATAAAAAACGGGAAAATATCAGTAGAAATCGGCAAACATCGGCAAAATTAAGATACCATAAAAATATTTTTGAAAATCGTCAAACATCGGCTAGGCCAAAAATCGTGATTTCAAGATAAAATCAGGATGTTATCGAGATGTTCGCAACACTAGTCCTGCCTGCGCGCGTGTCAAAAGAGATGAAAACCATGCTGAAGGAGCCAAAACCTATGCAGACTTACCTTAGGGTTTTTTTGAAATCCCGGTGATTTTTTAGGTAGAATTTGGAAAATGTGTCCAATTTATTTGTTGAAAATTCGCTTGCAATTCGAATTCAAAATCAAAATTGAAACCGCATTCTATTTGGAATTCTCCAAATATAAACTGAATTTGTTCAATTCACCTTGAGATTCAACAAATTTGTAATTTCAAGGTTGAAATTCACCGAACGCAGTGACATAGGTTATAAGGTGTTCATTCAAATATGGATCCACTTTTACACTACAAATGACTTTGTAATTGGAGGAATTAGTGACAAAAAGGGAGGAAGAGTGGGTTTAATTGTTGAAAGAACAAATTTCTAAGCCTTTTCTCTGCTTCTAACAAGTTATGAGTCATGGCCAACATTTCAAGCATCAATACCCCTTAAGAGTAGCTCTTCCTATTAGAAGCGGAAGTATTAGATAGCAATAAATAATAATAATAATAATATCTTGTTATTAAAATAAGATATTATGTCATTTACAATAAAATAATATCTTATGTGCTTTCTTAGACCCAACCTAAGAATAACAAGAAGACAACTAATCAATCTGACATAACAATAAACTAAAAGTGGTCAAGCCACATGTACAATGAATAAGATGAAGCAAAGCCCCAACGAGGGGACCTCTCCTCCAAAGAAGGGTGCATGATGTCCTCAAGGTGCCATGTTGGCCTTTAAAGACCCCAAGAAACATGTAGATGCTCCTAGAAATCCTCCAAGATGGTTGATTGGGCCTCCAATGGTCAAAAACGTCCTTAAAAAGATGGCATAGGACTCTACATATGGGGTGGCTTCATGAAAACAGTTCCATAAAAGTGGGCTATAATGTCTCATAACCTACAAATTAAGTCTCCATGCCACATGTCAAGGCACCTCCATGAAGCACGGGGACGCTCTCCAAGTCAAAAATCAGCCATAAAACACACCAACAGTCATGTTGAGCAGGTCGACCCTCAAATTAGGCTCATTACTCATTAGTCTTCAAATCATAATTATAAAGTATTCCCACATCATCCAAATGACATCAAGTGGATGCGATGTCATGTCTTCAAGGTGTAGCACTACTTAAGTGACCTTCACATCATCCATACAAGCCCTAAATAACCCCACGTCAGTTATAAGAGGCCACAAGCGTGGGTCGGCTCTGAATAAAGCTGAAAATCAGCTTAAGAATAGTGCTCAAGGATGCTCCATTTCTCATGCATAGAGGTTGTTCAAGTGTATGCCAATAGCCCATCAATGCCTCAGAAAGTGTGCCCATGCCTCAGGATATGCGAGTTGCCTCAAACAACATGAAAAATGCCCAAAAATCAGAATGAAAAGCACCGTTCAAGAAGTGTTAATACATGTCATCAAGACTGTCCTGATCACAAAGAATGCATGTAAAAACCTCTGCCAAGGAGAGAGGTAACAGACACCATAGCCATAATATTAACTACTGTAAGCATGCTAATATGGCCTTTATTCTTGGCAGGTGGAATAAAAATGGCGAGGTGGGGGCCTCGGATACTAGGGTGGTAATATGGCCTTTATTCTTAGGAAGTTAATGCATGAGACACTAGATAAAATAATAGCAGCCTTAATTAAAGAGAAAAGGAAGAGTAATGATAATATGGACCTACCACTAAAGATCATGTGACCAGGCTATGGTACTATGGTCTTACTTTCAGGAACTTACTGTCCCAGACATAGAATACTATGATCGCAGCACTCATTGAAGAGAACATAAGGAAGAAGGGTGACAATGAATATAAACTATTTGTAGGCAAGAACTTCATATAGAACAAAGCCTACAGATTGATTTTAATGTGATTTTAATGTGAAATAGAGGGAAGGCAAATGCCTTTATCATGGGAAGAAAAAAGGAAGAAAATTCCTGAGTTGCCGAAAGAGAGTCATGGACTTGCTGACAAAGAATATAAGATGTCCATTCAAATATGGATCGACTTTTACACTACAAATGATTCTGTAATTGGAGTTAGTGACAAAAAGGAAAGAAGATGGGGTCTAATCACTGGAAGAACAAATTTATAAGTCTCTTCTCTTCCTCTAACGGGTTATGAGTCATGACCAACATTGCAAGTATCGATACCCCTTAAGTGATAAGTCGCCTTTCCTATTTGAAGTGGAAGTATTAGATAGCTTATTTATCAGTATCCATGAAGATGATCACCAACAGAGACGATAGCGCAATCGTAGAATTTCTCCGGCCTTGGAGAGTATGGCAAATCATGTCAACAACCTCAAATCTTTGAAGAGTAAGCTTTCAGAGACAGTAACTACAGTTGATGCAGATAGCACTATAGCCATACTACCGTGAACATGCTAAATAAACTATCATAATATGCTCTTTGCTCTTTGGAAGTTAATGTAAAAGATACCAGATACAATGACAATGGCTTTACTTGAAGAGGAAAGGAATAGTGATGATTATATGGGCCTACAACTGGAAAGCATACGACCAAGCTATGGTACCATGGCCTTACTCTCAGGAACCTACTCTCCGAGACATAGAATAGAATGATAGCAGCCATCCTTGAAGAGGAAAGAAGGGAAAAAGGTGATGATGAATATGCAAGTAGCAAAACTACAAAACTATTTGTAGGCAAGAACTTCAACTCAAAGAAAACCTACAGATCCGATTTTAATACAAAATAGAGGAAAGGCAGATGCTTTTTATCGTGGGAAGAAAGAGGGTAGACAATTCCTGGAATTGCAGAAAGAGGGTCATGGACTTGCTGAGGAAGAATGATGAGGCAAATGCTGCTGCCAGTGATGACAACAATAGCTTGAACCTTTTTTTAAGCAACCATGAAACCATGACTGGATGGAAGGAATTGTCCATGCATAAATAAGATGGTTAGCAACAGGAGAGTTTGTTTCAACTTTTAACCAAATGTTGGCTCTAGGGGTAGTGTTGGAGTTACAGCTATATATAGTTTGTAATTGTAGCTAGATAGTGATAGATATAGAATGCACACAAAATTTAGGTTTCGATCTATATGTGTAAACCTTCATGGGAGAGAACAAATGCTTAAGAATAGTAGTTGCACAATTTACAACAACTGCGCATTCTATAGAGGATGTTAGCTTTAGCATATTCAAATTTAATTTAGAATAGTAAATACCCTGGTCCAGTGACTCCAAAGATTTTTCAAAGGGGAATTAAAACTGCTAAAGACATCTGACACTCCAAAAAGAGACTGGATACATTTGGAAGAAATAAAAAAGAAATTCAACCTGACCAACCCTGATAAGATGATCATCAACAAAAACAAGGATATTGTTCCAAACACCCTCAGCTTCAACCTAGGAATCTCAGCAACTGTCGGTCGATGGAGAGATTAATCTGGAACTGTTCCAAGGCCCAGTTCTCTGCATCTGATGCATATATCTGACTCATTAAAAAGCACCCCAACTGAACTACACTAGTTACACATAGAATCTCAATATAGAGCTATCAGCTTGGCTATTTTACCCAAGGAAGCCTGGAAAAACCCCGATAGAGCCACAAAAATGCCTTCTTCGCCTGGTAGTTAATTGATCAAGGACATGCTTTAGGAGCCCAACTTGCTAAGATGACCCCCAATCTTGTCCCATTTTGTGCTGGTGAAAAAAAAATTATGCTCTTTTTTCTGGACCCATCCAAAGGCGTGGGAACTTTGAAAGTATTTATAATATCTGTAGCCTCAAATGCCTTGTGCCAATACCGTGGAAAGAGGCATTGTCAAAGGGGTGATTTTCATTGGACCCGTGATTTTCAACATGCATGACAACTGATTGGAATTTGAATTGAAAAGTTCTATTTTATTTTAAAGTGCACAATCAGGCTATGCATGAAAATAAATCTTAATAGAAATCCCTATGCTTCATTAATTGTTTCTCCATTGCTTCCAACCATGCCTTGCAGATATCAAGTATAAAACGTAGTCATAGAGCTCAACCATTTGGAGACTTTAAAAGTCCATTAAGCAAGGCACTGCGTTTGCAATAAGTTAAAAGTACGGGGTTCATCCTTCATACAGCTCTATCTGTAATTTGGCCGGGAACCCATCGCATCTATTTGATTCATGGAGAAGGAAACGCGGAATTGTTGTGCGAATTTCCCCGCACCTCGCAGATTAACTGTAACTTCATTCTTACCAGGCACCCACAGTTTCACTGTGACTTGGGAGGTTTGCACTGGCTGCTTGCAAAGTCTTGACCACCACCCACTGGTAACGGTACTGGTTATCCGGGGCACTCTCCAAATCACCCTTCCCAAAAGGATCCAAATCTCTCAATACAAGACTAGAAAAATGAAAGTATCACTGTCAAGGTGCAGCATCGTAAAAATGTTTCATGTGATCAGACTAGTTGAAATCCAACAAATTTTAGAAAGTTCATTATCATTTACAACTTGTATTTAAAAATAAACTGGCACTGGAAACTATGAAAACTATTGCATTGGGGCTTTGGTTCAATTTCTCAGGATTCATGAATAAGCAGTAGACTCCAACTACAAGGCCTGAGCGATTTTGACCGAACAGTCCCACTTGAAGTGTCCGGTGTGGTGCCCAAGGTGTTTGGGACAACTGGGATGATTTTTTAAGTTTAAAGGCAGCACTGTGTAAAAAAAAACACACTACCGAAATGAACATTTATAAAACATCGAGAACTGTTAATGTTTATAACAACTGTAAAATTTATCAGGAAATTAATTTACAAGCAACAGGAATATAAAGCATAACTTGCATGCAAGCCAGTGAGTGCCAAAATAAAATTACAAAGCTAACTGGATACAAACCCCAAGTTCTCCATCATCTCGAACCGAAACACGCACATTCCTTTTGTTAGAACCTGCTGCTGTGTTTGTTCTAGCCTCCATTGCCACTGAACCTCCCGCGCACTACATTTAAACCAATTTCACAGAAATATCAAAACATCGCGCCACCAAGAAGACTATATCACCCAAAAAAATACCAAAAAGGCGAGCCCCCCCTAATGCCATAAACCAGTTAACCAACCATCAAATAATCCTAGGCAAACGACATAGAAAATATACCTAATTGATCACCTTTGAATCCTAACAACACTTAGCTCCACGTCAAAATGGGTTCTTCCTGCTAAAGTCCCGTTCACTGATTTCTGCTCCCAAGAACAAAAAGTTATTGAAATCAGCTGAAATCCAGCTTAACCCACATCAAAATGCCCAGTATCTCAGCCTCTCCTTCATCCTAGCCATCATTAAACTCCCCACTTCAATCCCAGCCTTATCAAAACTGCAAAAGGCAACCTTAAAACGGTCTGTAATGCACTAAAACAGGCTCAAATCCTTCTAATCCAGACCAAAACTCCAACTTGTGATTACTGAGCATCAAAACGCCAGCACTAAAGCTGCTTAAGCTGAAAGCAAAGAAAAGACTAACAGTCCATGAAAAAGCTTACAGAATGAAACTTCTGTCCCATTTCTACTATTCTTTTTCCAACTATCACAGCCAGCCATCTAATACTTGCACGACTACTTTTCTTAGTGGTTCGATACCATTCCTCTTCACTCTCACACCCATTCCACCATTCCCCTTTTTAGAAAGCCCAAGCTATTATGAAATTTCGAGAATAAAAATAAAATATCAAGCTCTAGTCCTCACCACGATGATAACAATTACCGGGTTCGATTAAATTCTACGGTATAATGAAAAATGATTGAATTTTCCCCTGGGGAATAGTTTTTATTTGTGCAGGAATGATCGCAATCAAATGCGTAAGAATGACGGTAAATTGCGAACTGAGCCACACTCACGGAAAAACATGGTGCTTGCCAGCAGTTTCTGGGCAAAGGAGAGGCTTCGGGCAGCTGACCGTTTGCCCGAATTTTTTGTATTCCACCTGCATTGCAGTGGAATTTGTGGGCCAGTTTGGCCTGCCCGGATGCCCCACTTTCAGAAAGGAATGCGGGCAGGCAACTCAAGCGTACCCACACTGTAGATGAGACTTGCTCTCGAAGATTCGGAACCATGTTGTTGGTAGGGGAAGTCATCGTTGGAGGACCAGATGAGACTTGCTCTCGAAGATTCGGAACCATGTTGTTGGTAGGGGAGTAATCGTTACTTACGATGGAGAGTTTTTTACTCGGAACTTTGAATTGCACCGGAACTTTGGAAATGCTATGGTTTCATTTTACATATATTTTTGAGGCGGAAATCGCAAGATTTTCTAATGTTCTTTTTAGTTTAGCAAGTTGTGAGTTGGATAATGTTGTTAAATCAATATGAAAATATTAAAAAAAAAAGAAATTATTTATTTTTTTAAAGTAAAGTTTTGCTTTATATTTTGTAATTTTGTTTTTTGTAAATTTGGTGAGACGACATTTTTATCATGTCCAATATCTAGGTTATCATGTCCAATATCTAGGTGGAGAATTGAACTAGTGACTTCACATCAATGAGTGTCTTAACAAAGCAATCAATCACAATCACCCAATCAAGTATATCCAAGACTTTATAGACTTATATTTTATAACTTTAATTAATTTTCATATATTTTTCGGATTAAATAAATTTTTCCTTTAATTTAAATATTTTAATAATTTAGATATTCAAAAAGATAAAAGAATTTGAAGCTAAATTTTAAAATCAAAAGTCTTGTAAAATGATGAAATTATATTTTTTTTATAAAAAAAATTGTAAAATTTAAAGAATTTTTTTAAAAAATGAATTAATTTATGTATTATTGTGTTATTCATAAGAATTTATTAAAAATCATTTGGAGTATGTTTTAAATGGCTTTTGCTTGGTTAAAAGCTTGGCTTTTTTGGACGGAAAGAAAGAAAGAAAGAAAATTATTTTAATGTCCACGAAGCTAAAAATAGTCTATGGGACAGATTGCTTCTTCATTTGGTTGATGTATTCGATTATTTTCCTATGAAGCCTCGCAATAAACACTCCCAGCTTCTCGACAAACCCTTTGCTAAATAAATTATCCCAAGAGCTAGATGCCAGAATATCTGCATAGCTTTCCCCATTGTCTTTGAAGGCCTCACATTCTAAAATGAAGTGATTTTATGTTTCCATTTTTCCGAAAGAACAAAAACTACATATTCTTTCCTCACACACTTCTTTTGGCCTTTTACAGCGCCCTGTTTCACAACGGAGTTTATGAGAATTAGTCCTTAACTTAGCAATAAGAATTTTGGCTCTCCAAGAAATGTTGGCCTCTATGTACGCTTTTTGTTGATGATTATGAGTGGGATTAAACACTTATGTATAGTATTTTTTCTTTCTCCCTAGCTCCTTATCCCAAGTACGCTTGTGGAACTTATCCATAACAAAACCTTTTATCTATTTACTGTTTATGAGACACGTGTTCAAGCAAATACCACATTTACTAAACCATTTATTATTTTGATGCATCCAAGTCTTCTTTCTTTTACACAATATGTCATTAAAGACAACCTTAGGTCATCTATCCTCTTCCATTTGCTCAAATTTTTTTAAATACCTTATGACTCGCACCATAGCAATTGCTTCAATAGGAATAGACCTTGTTTCACTTAACAACATAGCATAAAGAACTACACTTTTAATTTTGAATTTGTTTGTAATCAAACACTTCTGAATTTTCTCAATTTGTTTTTATTGCATGTTGAATGTACTGTTGGCCCACAATTCACAACCACAGAGAATCACTAGAAGCCCAAAACGAGTTTGAGTGGTTTTCCAGTCCTATAACTCTGCCTCTCTACACCTATTTTGAAAAGCATAAAATGCTTTCCAACCCCCCAAAGTTCTTTTCTTTCTACAGCCATCCCAACTTAGATTTTTGTTGAAGTCAATTCCAAGGTATTTGTAATCCGCAACTTAGCGGAAGGAAGGAAACAAGTTAGCAGCCTAAGATACAGAGGCATCTAAAGCTTCGACGAATAATTATAGGTGGCGTGATTTTCCTTGAATAACAATGATGAGTCAACCTATATTAAGGAATACTACATTAAGGAATAGCAACGACTGATGATTGTCCCCGTTGTTGGTTTAACAGCTGAGTTATGATAGATTTTTTCCCAATATTTAAAAAAACAAAACAAAAAATTTATTAAAAATAGTTTAAGCTCCATTCCCAATTCATTCAACTTTCTTTGAAAGTAAAACAAATTCACAAGGAGAAGATAGATATGAAAAACAATTTCAGGTATTTTTTTTTTTAGAGATGTGTGGTGTATTTGCAATCATTTTCATATTATTTGTCATTGACATAATCTTTATTAGGAGTTGTCAAATTCAATTTTTAGGGGTAAGTTTATTTTTGTCCCCTTTTTATTTTGACTGTTTATGTTTAAAATTCTAATAATTGTCAAGTAAGAATAGACTAAGTGGTTGAGGTGGGTTGTTAACTCCCTCACCACCCAAGTTCGATTCCCCAAAATGACATGCTTAGCCTGTATTGATTAGTGATGCCAGCCTAAGCCGACAATACCCACATTATGCAAATTAAATTGCATGTCATATACATGTCCCAAGATTAAACCCCTGATCCATGGTGAAAACCCTCTATAACCAAGGTTTAATGTTTTTAATTAAACTCTATGTGGAAATGTTCCATTAACTATCCAAAGTCTTAAACGTTAATAGACCTCTAATTAATTCTTAATCCTTATAACTTAACCCTTCGGTAATCACCCGCACTTATCAACTATACCATGGTCTTTAGACTTTAGTAACCCTTTGGGCGGAACCTTATAATCCTTCATAAATCTTTAGTTAATTCTTAACTTAACCCGAAATACACTAATCCCGCTTATTTCTATTATAACTCTTGTATAATAGAAATATTTCATATAACACTTAAACCTTACCTTCCCTTTGATTCACATGACTTTACACATTTCCCGACGCTCAACCTTTAGCGCGTTCAACCTCCGTCGTCAATCTCATTCCTTAATACGACGATCGTTGCGTCACCTGATCATCAACTTATCCGGACGATCTCCACCGTTTATCTCTCCTATCTCAATCCAACAGTGATCGTGTAATCTCGCACAGATTACATGCACGACCGATATTAGTCCGAGAGCACGCGAGACAAGTGCTTTTCTCTTTCCTCCGGGTGCTACGTGTTAACCAATAAGGCTAATCGCGTGAACTCATAAAAATATCGTTTACCTCTTTGAGGGCGTGCAAGACCACTTCATCCTTTTTCTAGCATGTGGGTTTAATCTCTGCCATCCATCTTCTTAACTTTATTCTACGCGACTTAATCCTGGCCATCTATCTCCATCACTCTCGTTCGTTGATCTGATTGATCCAACGATTGTGCTTGCTACTATATTCTTTTGTTTCTTATTGTGTAATAGTCCATTTGTTCAGGTTTTCGCCTATGTCTTTGTTCTCACCTTCCAGTCTTCAATTATTCTAATCTGATCTTCAGCCTCGTTCTTTATTCCTTCGCTCTTTTACGCTTCCGTTGCGTAACTCCTTAGGTTTTAAGAAACTTACAGTATACCTTCATTGTAACATTAAGGTTTCTCCAATATTGTCTGTGTATAAACTCGTAACACACTTCTCTGCACTTCGTCTCTAGTTCTGCACACCTGCAAACCTATGTTATGTAGAATTACTTCTAATTCACACACAATCTATAATTCCATCAATCAACACACATCACACACTCAGGAATCGAAATCTTTGTGTATATATAAACAAATAATTACATCATGAGTCTTTGTCTCTCTCTGGCATGGTTTTCTTATCAGTGGCCTTTTCCTTTTCCTGCCCGTAGGCTTACAATCAAACCTATCTAACTCTTGAACTAATTCCTAGCTAGCTAACCTCTTCTATGCCTTTTAGGCTTACATTTATACAAAAGGATTCTATAACCAATTCCTGGTTTAGATCCATAACCTTTTCAGCAAAATCCTAAAATCTCTTCTTTATCTCTAAGGATCCTCTCTAATCCACAAAATCATGAACTAATTCCTAAACTAAGATTTACAACTAATTTCCAAATCTCTCAATCCCTATGGAATCTTAACTAGCCTAAATCTCTCATGTTCCCCAACATTCGAGAACATTTACAAATATGCCTCACAATACTTAATTAAATCCTATTCTTAACATCTCTCATTAAAATTACTCAAAACCTTAATAATTACATTAATTTGATACATAGGAAATCAACTTCCTTGAAAACACAAGACCCCCTATGTCTACTAAAATACAATGATATTTCTGAGTCGAATGCTCCTGCATCAATTAGGCTCAAGGAGTAGGTGGCCCCAGGGAGCTTTCACTCAGTCTGTGGTCAATACAGGACGTCTCGAATCTTGCTTAGTCATTAGGTCATTATTGTTAAAAATAAATATTCCAATAATCCTTTTCATTTTGATTGTTTATGTTTAAAATTCCAATAATTTTGGTTATTTTAAAATTAGCTAAAAGTCTCTCTTTTGGCCTTGGGGTGGTCTAGTGCTCTGCCACATGGTCTTTTGTAGTGTCGGTGGTGTCTTCTGCCTCAGTGGTGCCCTCTTATGATAATATACCTCCTTGGTATGGAGGTCGTCATGACTCAGGAGGGTGGGGAGAGTGGAGGGTCTCCTCTCATCAAAGTTCCATTAGACGAAAAGGACCCTATGTCCCATCCTCCTCTCTACCAGCATCAAGCGTTCCACATGTTGCACATTCATAGACTACTTTATATATGTTGGTTCAGTTCCTGTTGTCCAATTTAGATTAGTTAAATCGAGCTCGTCTGGAGGATCAAGTGGAATGAAGATCCTTAGTCATATCCAACATAACCAATGGTTGTTGCATGATCTTATAATGAATTTGTGGCATGGTCAACGTCGCTCTCTGGAAAAAATAGAGAGACTGAAAGCAAGGTTAGCTCATATGGAGGGTCATGTTCATTGTGATTGCAAACCACCCTCATCTCTGAGGGTAGGTTCGGATAACCCTGCTCCAGTTAATTTTGCTGATATAGGGTGGTCGTGGGAGTTTTTATGCATTTTCATGTATTTTGGCACTTTTAGCCAGTAAATCTTTGGTTGTCTTATGTGTTTGGCATGTTGTCTAAGTATATGGGTCTATATTTGCTAGCCAACAAATTCGGTGAGAGTGAGGTTAGTAGAATTTTGGAGATGTACATTGCAAAATTTAATTTTGTAAGTTAATAGAAGACCTTGGCTTACTAAAAAAAACAAAAGTTAAAATTCTTACAATAAAATTATATAATGAAAGTTTCCATCATAAATAAAACCTTAAAATTTTTAAAATAAGTTCTCATTAAAAAATTAAATTTATCTAATTATTAAGTTACCCCCTAATCTATTTCCCTAGTTATTAAATCTTAAAAAACATTGGCACTCTTGTTGAATGCATAACATGTTATGTGTGTGAGATGCTTACCAATGTGTGTATGAAAGGAAAACTAATCAAATCTTATTTTTCTTCACACAATATAGTTATAAGTTTTCAAATTATAACATTTTTTTTCATTGTGGTGGGTTGATAACTTGTTAAAGTAATTTGGGCAAGGCCCAAGATCAAATCTAATGACTACAACTATAACACCAAGAGTATAACCAACGGGGTATAAGCTAAGTCACCTCACACGGGACACGAAGGACACGAGGATTCGAATGTCAGACACGAACACATTGACCCCCCGGAACAGGACATGTTAGGGCACGTTTTATATATATATATAGATATTAATATATATATATATAAATTAAAAATTAAAAATTAAATATTTCTTACACAAATTCTCATTCATGATACAAGTTCATTGATTCAAACATAGACCTTCATCTAGATGTAAGTTTTACAAAATTACAAAGTAACATTATGCATACAAATACAATTGTGACATAATACATGTTCATCAATGATCCAATAAGAGAAAGAGAAGATACTGTAGTTTTCTCATTAAGTCATCAAAATCAAAATGTGTTACATAGGTAGTATAATGTCAATGGAAAATAGAAATAGCAAATACAAAACAACTACAAGCCTCAAGGCAGTAGGTATCTTAGGAGTCATCAATCCTCATCATCGTACTCATCATCATGATCACCATTGCTGTCATTTGTTGCATCCTCCTTCTATGTATCCAATGTCATCTCTACATCTGCTGGTGTGGAGGATGGCCCCTCTACAATATCACCATCATCTAAAGTGATAGGCTCCAGCACTGGCTCATTAAGATCCAAGTTGGCCAATGCCAACTCAACATTGTTGTCCAAACCCATATCATCGGGAAAGACATCCCACATCTTTGTCTTTCCCTTCAACCACTCACCCCTCTGCCTGTAAATAAGACGAAGTTTGGTGTGCGCATACACCATTGTCTCCGCCCTGTACTGCTCAAGCCCGCTCTTCTTGACACTTTGCAAATTCCCATATGTGTTACAATTCCTCTCACAACAAGAGGATGAAGTCACCTAAGAGAGGAGCCTCATGGCTAACTGTTGTAGAGGAGGGCTTGTTGCCCCATGAGTTGCCCACCAAGAATAGGGCTTCTTAGCCCCCCTGTCTCTAATCACATCACATCCTGCAAATCGACCAGTGTCGGTGGAAAACTCTGCAAAGGCATCCTCCACCACAACAAGGGATGCTCTATCCTGAAAATCCGCCTCAATGCATCTTTCCTCCCCTGTGAAATTTCACCATCCATGTCAGGAGGGAATCTGTAGGAAGGTCCACCATTCAGCCACTCATGGTTGTAGTATTTTGGGTTCAATGAGTGAGCCAAACAATGTAAAGGTGTGCAATTCTTGTCCCATCTGCTGACAAGAATATCATGTATGGTCGTGAAGAAGGCCTCTGATGATGTCTCATACTCAGGGCACTCACTCTGTAAAATAATGCTCCTCACAGACTAAATCACAGAATCCCATCCCTCATAAACCTCTCTTAGGATGGGTTGGTCTGTATCTGCATATCGAAGCAAAGAAATGATAGGGTCCATGATCTGAATAAGTATATCTACCCTCTCCCACCAAGCATCATCTAAGATTATGTCCTTCACACTTTTTGAGGCTGCTTGATCTCTCTTTCTCCAAAAAGACCAAAACTCTAAAATAACCATGGCCCCAAGAGTGGTCTTGACCTCCCTCAACCTCTTCAACATGATGAATCAAGAGGCAAACCGTGTATCCGCAATCTTTAACAATGATAGATTGGTGTAATCCTTGTATATTGTGAGGCCATTTGTATGATTTTGTACAAAGTTGTGGATATGTTGTGCATCCTCAAAAATGCTTCCAATCCAAAGCACATCAGAAGCAATAGATTTAAGTGCTAAATTCAAAGAATGGACAATGCAAGGTGTCCAAAATACTGGTGGATATTTAACTTCCACAATCATGTCAACAACCTTGCCAACAAATGCATTATCTGTACTGATTTTCACACAAGAATCAACACCTACATCTTCAATAACTTTAATAAACAACTCACCCCATATATTGTGCATACTTGTATTGTCCAAGTGCATCCACTTATTTCAAGAAAACTGGACCATTCAAGGAAGACACCATGAAGTTTATGAGTGGGTGTCATGCTGGATCTATCCATCCATCAGAAACAATGCTAACCCTAGATGTTGGCCATGCTAATTTAATAGGCTCAAGCAGTTTGTCCACCTCTTTCTTTGCCTTCATCAACAATGTGGTTCTAGGCTTCTCTGACCCAGGAGGCACATACCCTGATGGACCCCCTTGAGTTAGAGCTCGGCACATCTCAATAAATAAAGGTGAGCATGCAACGTGCAACATTAAAGGATATGAAGTTCTGATAGAAAAAAAAAAATGCAATGGTGAGATCAAGCTCTTCCCGTTTCTTTTTTTGAAAAATATTGTCCATTGGACCAAGTGCCATTGCATTTCCTTTTGTTGCTTGTCCCCCACCAAAACTCTCAAATGGAAATTTGTTGTTGCTTTTCCTCAAGAATGGAAGTGGATCATCATTCTTGTTTTTTTTAGATGTCGTAGCCACCTTTTCCATACCAACATTGGGCTCTTTTTCCATTTCTTTCCTCTTAACTAAAGACACATGTGTACATGTTGCAATTCCAGAACTTGGTAAAACCAACAAATGAGCTTTCACACAGTAATATGTGCTCATGAAATTATTGTTACAATAGTTGCATTTCCAAGCAACATTACCTCCTCCCTTCATCTTGTTGCCTGGCCCTTGCTCTCTTGTAACATATTTCCACAGGTAATATTTGTTATCTTGAGGTTGTTGTCTTCCCTCAACATTTGAAGTTGTTATTGCAACCCCACTTCTAATAGAGGAAATACTTGCAGACCTTGATGAAATTGGAACAAGAGGGGAATCTCAAATGGGGACATTCTTCCCCTTCCTTTGCCCCTTCCCTATTGCCCTTGATTGAGCCATGAATGTTGTAAAAATATAGAGAAAAAATGCAAATGCAAACTGTTGTAATAAAAATGCAAAAAAAATAGAGACAAAATGCACTTACCTATTGCTTGAATCACCTCCAAAATTCTCCCACGCCCTTTTATCTTCGCTCTCACACACCCACAACAAGAGAAAATGAGAAATGTGATGTTAGAATGGCCCAAATCTATCTTTTATGGCCGTGTGACAATCCAAAATTTGGGACACGTGTCCCAGAATCGGGACACGATCTGGAGGACACGTTTACCACCGACTCGTGTCTGATTCACCCGATTCGGGACACGAGGGGGCCTAGGCACAAATCCAATTTCTTTGGGTGTAAGTAATATATACTGAGAATTTATGACTTAGCAAGCACTGAGACTCTGCGAGGGTGGGGGAGCCTACTCCTTGAGCCTTATCACAATGAGCCAAAAATGTCCCCCATAAAATTTGAAATCAAGTGAAGGGGATAAAATCTCATTGTGCCAACCACTCATTTGCCTCGTGAAAAAAAACTTTGACATTATTTATCAATGTAAATAAACACTAAAATATTGGGGTGAAAAATTACCTTCATTGGATGATGTTGGTGCCATAACGAGCACTTTTTAGTACATGTGAAGTTATGTATCAAATATAAATAGTCGTACTGAAATCAATAATAATGTGATTACCCCACAACATGCATCATAGGTTTACCACACAACATGCATCATATATTTAATGGTTGATAGGAATGGTTCTTACCCAACTACGATATGAAAATACTTTGAAGGCAATGGCTATAATTTAGATCAATGCCTGTAATTTACCTTAGGGTATCAATGGTTATCGTGTGAAGGTCGAGAATGGTGCACTCAAAGTACAACCATTGACACTTGCAAAGAGCAACAAAATTAAGTATCAAGGCTTACATAATGAGTTAATAGTATAACTTTATTTTATGCCATCTATTTTTATCTTTTTTATTAAAACTATAATATTTACATTTTATAAAATATTTAGAAATAATAATATAAATAAAGATATATTACTAATAATAATTTTAAATATATCTTAAAAATTAAATTTTATTCCCCTGATCAGGGTGAGAGCTGGGAGAAGGGACGCAGTGGGATCTGTATTGTCGCTATGAAGTTAATGAAGATAATGCGAGGGTGGTTGTGTGTCCACCCTCACACAAGCCTCAGCATGCACGAGAGATATAGGCAATTAGATTACAAAGGACGAAGGCATTTGGTGAGTGCGGAAATGGTGAATGACAGACTTGTTGTAGCTGGCAGATTTGTGAGAACCATAATTAAGGTTCCCTTAGCAGGTTTTTGGTGGCATCGAAGTTCCTCTATGGAGGTTCAGGGAGGCGGAAACATCGCCCGGGTTCAGGCAACTAAGGGCAAGGCACCTCCTCTCTGTTCTAGCCTTTCATGGTATGTTAAGATTGGTTACCTTCTGAGTCAAATTGTTTTTGTGATATGTATGGATTGTATTTGGCTTGTGATGGTCGGTCCAGACATGGCCTTATGGAATAGTATCGAGTGCATTCCTCCGGAGGTTGGGGGGGTGGGGTTTACCCTTACAACTGTGTTTTGAGGCTTTGGAGGCCTCACAATAAGGAACTCCTTACTGATTTCAGGAAATTCCCTTACCAAGGAGCTTGGAAACCTTGGGTTAAGGATTCTTCCTGGCTTTTGAAATATGACAAGATAACAACCTCCATTTTTATCTCTATTTCCATGCAACCTTTGGAAGAGTCACTACGAGTCTCATTAATGGGTGATATTTCTTATATTAATGATGAATCCATGCACTAGGAAGAAATACACTTGCAGGAGAATTGGTGTGGTCTCTTAAAATAAATCCATGAAAATAATGTGGAAATTCTCCTTCGAGTGAGGTTTAAGGTTCTTTTTTTCTATGTATATGTCTTTGTAGACCCTGCAGGATCTCTACTCAGCTTGATTTTTGGGATCTTCCATCCTGGTTGTTCTCCCAAAACCATCTTTGCAGTCTACATTATGAGATTTGAAGGTTGGATACCAACCTACCTGGAAAATCTTAACTCCCCCCAATAACAATCAATTGGTGACTATGGCTCATCCAGCCACGCAACGCTGTCACACTCCTAATGCAATTCGGGGGTGGGGTTGGGGCCATGGGCGGGGGAAATCCTGACCATCCAGAGGATTGGGCCTTGCGACCAGGGATCAATCTATTGAAAATGCAACAAGAAAATCCTAATTTAATTACGTCCTTGAATTAAATTGGGAATAAAATTATAATTCCACATCACAAAACAACTTGTACAAGTTAACTAAGTTAAATTGATTTAGTTAAAATTCAATAAGTTAAATTGACTTAGTTGGCTCAGTTAATTTGAGTTGAGGGTCTAACTTGATTCATGTAGAGTTTATCCTACATTATAGGGGCCCTGGTTGAGTTTATTTTGAGTTGTAATTGATTAATTCAGTTTAACTGATTAAAGTCAATTAAACTAGTTCCAACTGTTGGAGGAACTAGTGAGAGGTCTAGTAGTGTGGTGTTGCCTGCAGTGATCAACGAGTTAAATGATGATTCACTCATAAATAACTCATGCATGTCATATCTAAGAGTTACACAGTTGATATTGGAGTTCAGGGACAATGTACTATTAGTTGTATAATCATCTGAATTGTATAGGTGGTGCATGCAGTCAAAGGAAGGCCTATGATGAATTGCGCAATTCCTTTGAGGAATTTCCCTAATTAATAGAGGGCTAATTCCCAAGGAAATAGGGACTTGGGCAAGCAAGAATTTGGTTAAGTATTGTATTGTCTTGGGCTTGTCTAGAAAGCGGTGAGACAGATAAGATAGTGTAGAGGTTGCTCGGGCTTGAGCAAAGCATTGTAATCTTCTCGTATTTTATGACTAATACAAGATATAGATAATAGGTTGTGGCTTTCCCCATGAAATAATTATGTAATGTATTGATTGAATTATTTCTCTTGTATGCTTCATGATTTCATGATTGTTTAATTATTTCCGTTGATGAGTAGAGTAGATTCAAGTCTATTGTTTTAGGAAATTATAATTAGCAGATTGAATCTACAAGGAATTTCTACATTGTAACGGAGCGGAAATCAGTATAGAAGAGGAGAATACGAGTTTTTCTTTTGCAGGTGAAGTCGAATTTGCAGTATCATTCTTCAGAGCCAGTAGGATGTCATTCTATGGATTAAGACTTGAATATACCCTTGAGGGTAGTTTGAACTACATTGCTTGGAAGGACAGGATGGGGGTAGTGTTGGAAGACAACGTGCTTAAGGAATTCATAGACAAGGATATTCCTAAGCCTCCATCAATTGATGCTCAAGATCTGCCAGAGTGGAGAAAATGTGTTGCAAAGGCGAGAAGGATTATCTTAGAATGAGTTTGAGATAATATTGTCTTGAACCTCCATGGTAAGGAGATTCCATATGCAATGTGGAAGGCCTTGATAGCCCTATTTCAAAACAACAGCGACCATAGGAAGTTGGAACTGAAGGACAAGCTCAAAAAAATCAAGATGGAGAAGGGCGAAACAATACCAAAGTACTTGACCAAGTTCACCCAATGTCGAGATGAGCTTGGAAGTGTTGGTGTTACAGTTGCTGAAGATGATATGGTCATCCTAGCACTTCTAGGCATTCCTAAGAGTTGGCACAACTACCAGGATTCGTTAAATGGGAGGGATAAGCTACCAGAGTGGGAGCATTAATGGTTCAACTTGGTGCAAAAAAACATTAGGTGGAATACTAGAGATAGATCCCATCCAAGCATGATGACGAGGAGAATTGTGCCTTATCTAGAAAGGCAAAGAAAGGGAAAGGTCCAAGTCATCCCATTCCAAATCAGATTCCAGTCAAGGTGGAAAGAAGAAGGAATTGTGAAAGATTAAATGTTTTCACTATCATGAGTTGGGACACTATGCCATGAAGTGTCCGCAAAAGAAGGTTGGAAAGAAGCCCTCAGAAGGAGAGGTAGGTGAAGCTCTTGCTTCACAATTTGAGTTGGATTTCACGCTCATCGCTTGGATGGCGACATCGATGATGGGTAATGTGTCATATCTGGATAGTGGAGCCTCATTCCATATGACCGACAACAAAGAATTCTTCAATGACATAGAGGAGAAGAAATCCAAATGCACATCGAATTGGGAGATGATGGAAGTTATAACACAACCAACATCGGTATTGTTACTTTTCAAAGGGATTCTAGTTCTCCTATTGCATTAAAAGATGTCATGTATGTTTCGGGTTTGAAGAAGAATTTGGTTTCAGTTGCTATGTTGGAGGATCATAGCTACAATGTGATATTTAGCAAAGGAAAGACAATCCTTCGTCACATAGCCTCAAGACAAGTGAAGTGGATCGGGGTTCAAGTGAAGAACTTCTACAAATTGGATTTAGAAGGCTGTGTTGTTTTGAGCACAAAAGCAGAGAAGGTGTAGATTCGAGACATCAGTGGTTGTGGAATAGAATATTGGGTCACTTGCACCACGAAGCTTTGAAGATCATGCAACAAATTCTATAGGACTTCCCAAGGGTCCACCAGAGTAGAGAGATACATGCAAAGGGTGTACATTAAGGAAGTACACCAAATCCACCTTTCATGATAAGGACAGTCGAGCGCAAGCGATCCTTAAAAGAGTTCACTCAAGTGTGTGTGGATCGTTCTTGACAGCCTCCACGACCAAGCACATTTATTATGTAATATTTGTATATGATTTCTCTCACAAGTGTTAGATTTTCTTCATGCAAAAGAAATATCAGACGCTCGTTAAATTTTGTGAATTTAAAGCACTTGTTGAGAAAGACACTAATAGGAAAATGGAGGCTCTCATGAGAGATAACAGTGGAGAATATGAGTCGAATGAATTCAAGAACTTTTGTGCATCATAAGGCATTAAATGAGAGTTAATAGCACCCCATAGCGCACAACAGAATGGGGTGGCTAAAAGGAAGAGCAAAAGTATTGTGGGAGTTGCACGGGTGTTGTTACATGATCAGGGCCTATCTGCACTTATGCGCTGAAGCATGCGACACAATTGTATATTGCAGAACATAAGTCCTCATCAGATTCTCGGGATGAGTACACCAAAAGAAGATTTTTCAGGTAAGAAACGAGATGTGGCACGCTTTAGGATATTTTGTTCATTGGCTTATTGTCATGTTACCAAGGATGCAAGGAAAAAGCTAGAGCCAATAGCTGAGTTGAGCATATTTGTGGGGTGCAATGATACACCTCACAACTACCGGGTATAGAAATTGTTGAACTGGTAAATCCCCTCTGCGGACAGAGGCGATCCCACTAGCCCAACACGGGTCTAGCAACAATCACACAACGCTAACACGCAGGTTCCTAATTGCATAAATCAGAGAACGATGATGATGGCCTACCTGGATTCCAACGCTAGTAGTTGTAGAAGAATTGACGTTCCCGTTCCTTTGCTCCGGCTGGTCACAATCCCCACAATCCTCGTGAATGGACACCTGCACATGCAAAGAACGATACAAACACAAGCATAAAATCCAGTATATGCAATTATATATCGGTCAGAAAAGATATAACTCAATTACCATGATAAAGACACATGAGTGGAACCATAATGATAGTCGTCTATTAATGAGTAAGAACAGAGAAAGATTACAACCAAAGGTTCTGACGTTGAACCTCCTCTGACTAGGCAAGCAGCTAAATACGCCTTGCAAAGTGACCTCTTCTCTCTCATAATTTTGGCAGCATAACCTCCCTATACTTCTCAATTCTCACTCCAGCATTACTTCAGCACTCACAATGACTCTAGCAAAAACTAGTTGGTTTAATGCAGGAGGACAGTCATTTATAGATGGAGGAGGAAGGAGTATGCATTGTATCAGGACGCCTATTGAAGATTAGCATTATCCCTGAAAAGCCACTGAACTTAGTTGTCATGGGTAAAAAGATGACACTCGACCTCTTTCATGAGGATTTTTCCCTCAGAGAACTCCATGAACAGAGAGGAAAAAACATATGAGTGCACGCTGGCTAAAAATCATAACCAAATTTAGGTGGCGCGGGCTTTGCTCTATGACAGAGCGTTAATGGGTGCGCCCCCTTTTAAGGAACTGAGTCATTGGCGCGGGTA
>APFE031698112.1:54932-69711 GCA_000404065.3 Pinus taeda | reverse complement strand
GAAGTGACAAGCTGCTCACTTACACCTTTTCTTTTAGAGAGTCTGAAAAGGATCAAAAGTGACTACTCTGGAGAACTAGGTAAGAGGTTTGCCAAACAATCCGTAAAATTGCTTATACACCTTGGCAATCAAATGATAACCAAGGACTTCCCGTACTGCAGTCAATCTTCACGAATGTTGTTTTCAGTGCATTATGTCTTGTAGGGAGGAAGACTCGGCTTCCTATGGATCAAAGGTTGCAAGCCTATAGGGGTCTCCCAATATATACTCGACGGTACGTGGGAGCACAATCCGTACTGGCACTTACTGTTTCACCGTGGAGGAATCACCCAACCACTCAACGATAACTACCAGGTTTAAAGACGCTGGAACATGTCTCTAACCTAGACCTCTAGAATATGAGCGTTATGTTTCAATGCATTGTTAGGTTCATTGAATTCATTTTACGGTTTATCTTTAATTAAGTTTCAGTTTTCGGTCCTACCGTATGTGGTCTCTTGAAATTTCCTAAATGCAAACTATATGCGAAAATTGTATCGTTTCATTGAATGAACTCTATCTACGGGAGAGTTGAGAGTTTTATACAAACAAAACGATCACAAAGATTCTAATGCAACTAATAACAAGAAATGAAAATCTTTTTCTTTTTTCTTTTTAAAAGCAACAATTAACACAAAATGCTAATTAATAAAAAGCAAAAAATCTTTTTGTTTTTCTTTTCTTTCAAAATAGTATGATGCACTCAACAGATTTCAAGAGATATACACTAAACAGATAATTCACTCAAAGGAATCTAGAACTAGTTCTGAAATGTGAAAAATGACCTATCAAAGCAAAGAAAACACCAAGACCTTCAAAGAACCATGTAATCTAAGTTTCAATGAAGTCAAGCAAGAAATAAACAAGCTAAGAGTGAGTTACTTGCAGCATAGAATGTAAAACTTGTACAACTACCAGAGGAATGTGGAAAACAACCAATAAACCGACTGGATCAGCAAACCATAAATCCGACAGAAGGCTCGACATGCAAAGCCACGAGGGCTAAGATATAAAATCGATAGAAAAAGGCGAACAACTGAAGGATGAACAGAACAACCAGTCAGATAACAGTCCAACAAACTTCCAGGAGGTGTAAAAGATGCAAAAAGATACAGATCCAAGCTCAGAAGGCTGACAAACAAGCTAATGGAGAAAATTAACAAGTCTGGTGTGACTGTCAGACTGCAACTCGCGATATAAAAAGATTGGCGTGGGTTGTCTGATAGCAACAGGCGCCAACCAGCTGTCAGAAGAAAAACCGCGCTAATCAAGTTTGCCAGGCAAAAAAACAAAACAGGTAGTCCCAGGCTTGGTTTACAGTATCTAGAAAGGCCAGCAAGCAAAAAACAGCAAGAACTTCAACCCAGAAAGCTATTCAAGCCAGTAAACAAGAGAAAAATTGACATGCAAGGCAAGGTTGAAATTGTTCAGTTTGTAAACTAAACCGGAGATTGACTGAAGTGGCGTTGATCTACTTCACTACTGCATAGCAATAGTGTTTCGAAGGCTATCTGGCCATGCTTCAGGCTCTGTCTACAGTTTACAAATCAAACAACACAAAAACAAACAACAAGCTTCTCCCTAGCAGAGTCGCCAAATTGTTGAACTTGTAAATCCCCTCTGCGGACAGAGGCGATCCCACTAGCCCAACACGGGTCTAGCAACAATCACACAACGCTAACATGCAGGTTCCTAATTGCATAAATCAGAGAACGATGATGATGGCCTACCTGGATTCCAACGCTAGTAGTTGTAGAAGAATTGACGCTCCCGTTCCTTTGCTCCGGCTGGTCACAATCCCCACGATCCTCGTGAATGGACACCTGCACATGCAAAGAACGATACAAACACAAGCATAAAATCCAGTATATGCAATTATATATCTGTCAGAAAAGATATAACTCAATTACCATGATAAAGACACATGAGTGGAACCATAATGATAGTCGTCTATTAATGAGTAAAAACAGAGAAAGATTGCAACCAATGGTTCTGACGTTGAACCTCCTCTGACTGGGCAAGCAGCTAAATACACCTTGCAAAGTGACCTCTTCTCTCTCAGAATTTTGGCAGCATAACCTCCCTATGCTTCTCAATTCTCACTCCAGCGTTACTTCAGCACTTACAATGACTCTAGCAAAAATAGTTGGTTTAATGCAGGAGGACAGTCATTTATAGATGGAGGAGGAAGGAGTATGCATTGTATCAGGACGCCTATTGAAGATTAGCATTATCCCTGAAAAGCCACTGAAATTAGTTGTCATGGGTAAAAAGATGACACTCGACCTCTTTCATGAGGATTTTTCCCTCAGAGAACTCCATGAACAGAGAGGAAAAAACATATGAGTGCGCGTTGGCTAAAAATCATAACCAAATTTAGGTGGCGCGGGCTTTGCTCTATGACAGAGCGTTAATGGGCGCGCCCCCTTTTAAGGAACTGAGTCATTGGTGCGGGTAAGACACTGTGAACCCGCGCTAATGGAAAAAGGGCATTTTTTAGGGATAATTTGCAAGAGGTGTCTTCTGGGAACATGAAGTACATACTCAGGGGAACGTAATGCAAGTGTTTTTAGGTTATGTCACTGGTCACAGGTCCATAAACGTGTCCTCCAATGTATGAAAACAAGGGTAACAGGGACGGTGACCAACGGTGACAAATTACTGTGTAACACCTGCCATCTCACAGGATGACAGTGGTTCATAGAGATGTGAAGTTTGATGAAGAGAAGGCCATGATATGTTCTCTTGAGAGGGAGCTTTAGTTACATGTAGAAGAGGAGATTTTAGCTCCAAAGGAAGAACCTAAGGATGATGTGGAGCAACCACATGCAGAGAAGCAGAGAGTGGAAGCACCCACTCATGCAGAGACTTCTAGAGATGGAAGGAAGTAACCCAGAGAGGCTGACAAATTGATGCATGATGCTAGAGAGAATGTGGGAGAACCCACATCATAGTGTAGGCAAAGGAGGTCACCAAATCAATACACTAGATACATGGCTCTCATGGGCAACAATGTAGATATTGAGCCATCCTCATTCAAGGAAGCAACACAACAACTAGTATGGGTTGATGTCGTGGTAGAGGAGTATGACTCCATTACCAGAAACAATGTTTGGGAAGTGGTCCCAAGACCAACAAATAAGTCAGTGGTGAGTTCCAAATGGATTTACAAGGTAAAGCAAGCAACAAACGGGAGTGTGGAGAAACACAAGGCTAGATTTGTGGCCAGAGGGTTCTCTCGAGTGGGGGGAATTGATTATGAGGAGACCTTTGCTCCAGTAGCAAGGTACTCTTCAATTAGATCTATTCTATCACTTTCAGCGCAAATGGGATGGAAGATATATCAGATATGTGTGAAGGAAACATTCCTCAATGGTGTGATTGAGGAAGAGGTGTACATTGAGTAGCCAGAAGGATTTGAGACCTTCAATAGAGAGTCACATGTGTGCAGACTCAAGTGAGCGTTGTATGGATTGAAATAAGCACCCCATGCTTGGTACACCAAGATTGATAGCTATTTCACCAGGTTGGGCTTCACCAAAAGTGAAGCAGATGCAAACCTTTACCATATTGTGGTTGAAGGTAAATTGTTGATTATATTTATATGTCGATGATTTAATTCTAATAGGTGATGAGAAGCTAGTAAAGTCTTGTAAAGAGGGTCTTACAAGAGAATTCAAGATGAAGGACCTGGGGCTCATGCATTATTTCCTTTATATGAAGGTATGGCAAGGAGATGAGGATCTATTTGTCTCTCAAGGAAAGTATGCCAACGATATACTAAAGAGTTCCACATGGTGAGTAGCAAACCCATGGAGAATCCTCCTACAAGGAATTGGAGGAAGGAAGATGCTACTTCAAAAGTAGTGGAGGCTACTATTTACAGGCAACTTGTGGGTTCACTTATGTATTTAGTGAACACACAACTAGACATATGTTTTACAGTCAACCAACTTAGTCAACCCATGGTTAAGCCAACCAAACTCTATTGGAAGGCAACTAAACATGTGTTGAGATAACTTAGAGGCACCACTCAATTTGGTCTTTGCTACAGACGGGCAGAGGGAGTGAAGCTTCAAGGCTTCACAGATGTAGATTGGATAGGGAGTCCATCTGACATGAAGATCACATCAGGGGGAATCTTCAGTATTGGGTCAACAACAATTTCTTGGTACAATAGGAAGCAGAGATCAATTGCACTCAGTTCAGCAGAAGCAAAGTACACGGCTGCTAGTCAAGCAACTTGTGAGGCTATCTGGATGAGTAAGATCATTGTTGGGTTATTTGGTCGTCAAATGGATCCTACAGTGATTTACTGTGATAATCAAATTTGTATCAAACTGCCTGAGAATATAGTTTTTCATGATCGTTCCAAGCATATTGACATCTAGTATCACCATCTACGAGATTGTGTGCAGAGGCGAATCATGTTGCTGGAGTACATTCCTACAGAGGAACGAGATGCAGATATTTTAACAAAGGCATTGTCAAGATGCAAATTCGATTTTCATAGAGGTAGGATTGGGGTAGAAAATAACCCCTTTCTTGTTGAGAGGGAGTGTTGAAATGCAACAAGAAAATCCTAATTTAATTTTTCTCCTTGAATTAAATTAGGAATAAAATTGTAATTCCACATCACAAGACAACTTGTACGAGTTAACTAAGTTAAATAAAATTAGTTGGCTCTATTAATTCGAGTTGAGGGCCTAACTTGAGTCACACAGAATGTCTTCTACATTATAGGAGCCCTGGTTGAGTTTATTTTGAGTTGTAATTAATTAATTCAGTTTAACCGAGTTAAAGTCAGTTAAACTAGTTCCAACTATTGGAGGAACTAGTGGGAGGTCTACTAGTGTGGTGTTTCCTGCATTGATCAATCAGATAATTGATTATTCACTCATAAATAAATCACGCATGTCATATATGAGAGTTACTCAATTGAGATTGGAGTTCAGGGACAGTGTACTATCAGTTGTATAATCATCCGAATTATACAGGTGGTGCATGCAGTCAAAGGAAGTCCTATGATGGAATGCACAATTCCTTTGAGGAATTTCCATAAGTAATAGGGGGCTAATTCCCAAGGAAACAATGCAAGGAAATAGGGACTTGGGCAAGCAACAAATTGGTTAAGTATTGGCTTGGGCTTGTCTAGGAAATGGTGAGACAAATAGAGATAGTGCAAAGGTTGCTCGGGCTTGAGAAAAGCATTGTAAACTTCTCATATTTTTTTATTAATGCAATATACAGATAGCGGGGTTTTTTAGTTGTGGCTTTCCCTAGGAAATCATTGTGTAATGTGTTGATTGAATTATTTCTCTTATATGCTTCGTGATTTTGTGGTCATTTAATTATTTCCGTTGATGAGTAGAGTAGATTCAAGTCTATTGTTTTATTAAATTGCAATTAGCAGTTTGAATCTACAAGGAATTTCTACACAATATGTCTCGACTATAGCTAGAGCCTATAGAACTAGTTCTCGCCCTCATGCCCATCAAACCATCAATGAATGGGAAGCGGAGTTGTTAATCATGCCAACATCAGTGACCAGGAAATTCGGCAGGAGTTGGGGAACTTGATTCTAGACCCGAGACACACTCGCGATCGTCGCACTCAACACCAACAATCTTTATACATATTTTGGTTGGTGAAGACTCTACTTGTGAAGGTTTTGATGGTGAACATCTCAGGCATCCCATGTTTTGTAGATGAGATCCACAAAATTCACAAGGAATTTGAGTTAATCTAGCGGCAAATTCAGCAACAAAATACTTGCCTTACACGCATAGAGAATTATCACATTACCTACTTGCCTCAAACTGAGCTGTCGGGATCTAGTACCAAAGACCCAGTGTTAGTCAAATATTCCGATGATTAGTATGGTCTCTAGAATAGTATGGTTATTTTGTTGTTTCAGTCTATTTTTGTGTAGATGATTAGCAAGACATTTTTGTACCTATCGTATAGGTTTTAGGTTAATAGGAGTTATAAATACTGTCTAGTTTATCTTGCTATGATGGACGATCTTAAACAATTTATATTTTAGATGGCTTATAATGCAACCAAATGGTCAATAGACCTGGTTTCCCACTAGGAAGGTTGAGACCATCTGGCTCTGAATGTTGATCATGTAATACCTGTTTTTTTAAAAAAGGAATAGAAAGGTTCTGCCAAGCTTACAAAAAAAAAATATATTGCGTTGAGAGGCACTCTCCAGTCCAGTATGGTAGAGATGTTGTAATGTAATGTTTAACATTTTGACTAAATCAAATTCCATAAAAATAAAAATAAAAATAATAAAAACACTAATGTAATGTAATGTAAATAATGATAAAAATGACCCTCTAAAAATAAAATAATAAAAATAAAAATGACCCATGGTATTGAGAACCAATGGTATTGACCCATGGTATTCATGTGGAATATAGCCTATTTAAAGGGGGGAATTAAACCAGTCTAGATCCATCTTAACTCCAGATCTACCAAGCACTAAGAGGGATCAAAGTTTTGATATTCAAACCTCTTTTAGAGTGAAAAGAGATTTGATCCCTCTCGACACTTGTTAAATTCAGAGTTCAGATGGATCTAGGATGGTATATAATTGAAAATAAATTTAATAAATTAATTTATAAATTAATTATTTTAGGGTGAAAATAGTTAAATCTCAATGGAGTGTTAACAAAGCATTAATGCCATAGGGATTAATAGAATGGGGCTCCCCGACACCCCACCCCTCGGACACCAAAAGACAAACGGAAGTTAATGAGCCCTTGCCTCCCAAAGAATGTGGCAAAGGCTCTCGAACAAGCCATCCTTGTGAAGCCAACAAAATGGGTTGGAACCTTCACAATGTTCTTCCTCGTAGGTAACTTGTTTTCTCTGCTCCTACTATGTTGTTGTGCCTTCATGTTGCTTCCATTGTCGATGATGACATTCGATCATAGCACAATGGCTCAAGCATTGGGATCTTATTTGTCTCCTCTAGCTTTCCCTCCATCTTTAGTGGCTTTGTCCGAAGGTGAGGCACTCGTCTAGCCTCTAATGGATGTCCAACCCTTCTGGCATGATTTTAAGTTTACCTTCTTCCATTAGCGTCTCTTCCAACTCTCAACCTCGCATTAGCTAAGTATTAGTTACATCTTGTTGCCTTTAGTTGCAATGATGTGTTAATGTGCACATTTTCATAGGGGGGATGGGGAATAATGGGCGACTCGAGGGAAAGGTTTTGAGCTAAGTCCTTGACACACAATTTTCATGAGCACATCGTTCCCAACATCGAGGAGGAAATTTACCAAGAAAGGAAAGAAATTATAGATTCAAGTGTCATGGTAGGAGTTGCTCCATGGGTACGAGATGCAGACAATTCACGTGGAGAGCAGAATCACTACCTCCATACAATGGAACTCTATTGGCATGTCAAGTTGTTGTTGGGCAAGGTTTTAGTAGATCAACGACAAACCAAAGTTAATCTCATGCAATGGTTGGATGAGTTTAAGAGCCTCATGATAGACATATAAGGAATATTGGTAAGATTGGAGATGGGGTAACTACCTAGCTCTCCAATTCCTCCATCATGCAAGGTTGAGGAACAACCCATCAATCTAGACGCTTCCTTGTCCTCCTAAGGTCCAAGTTCCCCTCCAATTATGTTATTTAATTTTTGGATTTCTATGTTGGTTTTATGGGGGTGTTTATCTCAATTGTTATTTTTAGTTTTCTTAGTCTATTCTCTTAGACATTGTGGAGTAACAATACCTTTTTTGCTTGAATTTTGTTGTTGGTTTCCCCAACTATGGGGCAACAAATACATCGCTAACTCTCTCAACATGTCTTGTCATTTTCAATTTAATTACGTTATTTTGGACTCCATACTCTTTTGTCTCATTCAATTTCTAAAGCTATAGGCCTTAGTCATAGAGTCTAGTATATATGATATAATTATTTGAAAATCTAGCACAAGATTTAGCTTTTTTAAAATGGACAATAGTTAAAAATCATAAATTCAAATTTAACAAATCTCCTTTAAATTAAATGCACATATTGTATTTTGATGATATTTATTAGGAATTTTGTAAATTGTAAAATATTTTTTTTTAAACTATTTTTAATAGAAAAACTATAATTTTTTTTTAATAATAACAATAAAAATAATAAAAATTGCAATCACATATATTAAAAAAATAAATTCAGGTGACTTTTATTATTAAGTAATATGGATCCTTTTTATCATGATTTTGATAATAAATTCTCTCATACCCATGAGGTATAGATCAGTTGGTTTGTATGAGGTTTAGTCCCCATTAGGTCATAGGTTCAAAGCTCATGGTTAGGAGTTGAGGATGGAAGCCACTTTGGGGGAATTAAACTAACCTAAGGGGTGCCTAAGCTTGATTGAGCTTCACACAACCTTGGTGATAAGCATCCCATTGTGGGTTGATCATTCTTCTTCCATCCAATAATGGGCTAGCCCCAACCTAGGCTTAGCCTAGTCACAAAGAAAAGATAATAAATTCTCTCATATGACCCATGGGGTGTAGATTAGTCAGTTTGAGTGGGGTTTAGTCCACGTCAACCCTTAGGTTCAAACCTCGTGGGGAGGGGTTGAGAGTAGAAGCCACTTTGGGGGAATTAAACTATCCTAAGAGACATCTAGGCTCAATCAAGCCTCACACAATCTTGGTGATAACATCTCACTGTGGGTTGATCATTCTTCTGCCATCAAATAAACAGGTTGGGCCTTGCCTAGGTTCAACCTATTAAAAAAAAAAGATAATAAATTCTCTTATATGAAAGAACCTTAAGGTCCCAAATAATTATGTCTATAAGATAACTTTATAAACAATTTTTTACTCTTTTGATTTTTTTTTTTTGTATTATGAGCATCTTGAGATGTCACATAAGTTTGATTATATGGTAACTTAATAATTCACGATGGGATGTTCACTACAAATGATAAGGTGGCCAAAGGATGATGGGCATGGCTCAAGGCCACGTCCCATCCCAATGTGCCATCAACTCAAAGCAAACAATATTTCATGCTCTGTTCAAGACTTTAATTCTTGCTTTGGTTGTAGCACCTCCTTCCTCGCACTATGCTCAATGTTCACCTCACATGTGTCAGTGCATCTAGTGCCTTTGTTGGGTGTGTTATCTCCAGGCTCGTTGATATGATTTCCATTATCATTTTGGCTCTCTCATCCCTATTGTTTCCTCCTCCCACCATGAATTTCAACAATGACTCTCCTTTTTTGGCTCCCTCGTTGTTACACATCATTTTGTCACCATCAGACAACCAATCTGAATCTTTCGCTATCCGTTGAAGTGTTCTAAAGCATTCCCCTACAATGTTAGAAGCCAAAAAATCCCAAAGACACTGAAAATTCTGGATTACATGGTCCAAAAACCCACTTTTTAGTATTTTCACCGTTCCCTGACCAGATTATGCGCATACGCAGATCTTACCATTATGGCCAGCACAAATTTGCACTTTGTCTTCCACTATGAACTGCGCACATGACTTAACGTAAGTAAAAATAAAAAGTGATTTCTAGAAGCTTTGTTAGGGGAATATTTCCCAACTGAAAGCTTCAAGCTTACGCTTACTCAGGCCTTATCTCTCTGTTCATGAACCTAATTCCCTCTCTTTGTGGAACCCTAATCCCTCCTTTTAAGGATCTCATCCCTTGAGAAGAAGATCTCAAGTCTCCTCCTCTTGGCCTATAAATTCAACATAGATCAGAGGGTTAGGGGGGGCTGCTGAATGTAAACTTATGTTGTTGGAATAGGGCTAGAAGGCTTGTCACCTATGAAAGGATTGGATACTATTGGGAAGAGGCTTGCAACATCAAGGCTGAGGTTGTATTGCTCTTTCTTGTTCAGATTTAATACAAAAGAGTGTTTCTTTCCCACTATATTTGTTCAATGGAGCTTATGAATTGTGTGTTTACTTCATTTTTCCATTGATAATGATATTAGGTACTAGTTTCCTTGATCACTACTATGGGTTTATTGAGTCATTTATCTATCATATGCCTTTGATTCTTTGTTGCTATTATGTTTGTAGGTCTAGATTTTGAGCATCGAGGAGCTGCATCAAACCATAGTGAGGATCTTCATCAGGCATTTCGTTTGAAAGGTATGGATTTCATAACCCAACATTCTTGCTTATGATTCAATAGGAATGAACTCAGGGAAATATTTACTAGTTTGTTTGTTACTAGATTCAACCATTGAATCTAGGGAGATTGCTCTCATTCGCAAGAGTAATTTGTTTGCATGACACTTGTCTAGTATCCTCCCCCTTACCTTTCTTACTCCCTCATTATAAATAACATGGATGGAGGATTTTCCCCTATGACTACAAATTTAGCTCACGTCCTTTGGGATTGTTTCAATCTCTTCTTCTATCTACATTTCTTGTGACCTTCTACTCTAGGTCTCCTCAGTCTTATTTGCTTTTTCCTTCCCCTGGTCGCGATGGCCCACCAACAATCCTGCAGTCAAAGGGGAGGTGGACATTGTGAAAGTGTGGGAGGGTCATGCACTCAATTCTATGTCGAGTCCTCCACCTGCCATTATTAGGCTCACATCTCACCAACGTTTAGTCTAAAATTAATGTAGTTGAGGATGAAGTGCACCATGAACGCCAAAGAATTCTAGAGTCTGAGGTTATGGATGTTCTAGCCTCGTTCCTAGATACTTGGAAAACCAAGGGTTATAAGAATCATTCCATTGTTGATCTCTATTGGAATGTCAAGTTACTTATTAGGAAAGTTCAGGTTGATTAATGGGAAGCTTAGGAAAACTTTGTACACAAGTTGGCGAAGTTGAAGTTGTTGACGATGATGGATTTGGTGGGTCATCTAGCTCACCTTGAAATGGGCTTGCCTCTAGGGCCAACAAAAACAACACATTGCAAGTGCATTAAACACCCCATCAATCTGGATACCTCTTTGTCTTCGTGGCTTACAAGTTTTTCTTTGTTGTTGTTTTGTTTACTTTGCTAAGATTTTTGGTTTCTCTAGTGTTTGCTCTAGAGGCTGGTATTCTCACTTATGGGATTGACACCTTCTTTTTTAAACATATGTTGTTAGTATTGGGCATGTAGACCCAAATATCAATGTATGTTTTTGTTTTTTTATCAACTAGTCTTCCCCTCCATGAACAACTAAACTCTTTGGTTGTTAGGTGTCCTTTTCTTCAACTCTTTTTTGAATAATGATAAACTATCAATTATTTTGTTTTTGGTCTATTTTCCCATGGAATAACAAATAACTCTCGAAAGTTATAAATTTATGACTTAATAATAAAAGTTGGGTCCCATTCATGTCCTCCTAGTTTTTTAGGTTTCCTTTTTAGAATTATTTTGTTTGTTTATTTATCCATGTAGGTATTGATGTCTTTTTTTAGTATTTGTTGTTGGTTTATTCTTCATTAGAGTTTATATTCTTGATCCTTCGTGTTTTCTTAAGTATTTTATCAGCCTATTCATTCTTAACTCATTTTAGTATTTTTGTTTTTTGTTTAATGGGCCTCAACCCATATTTTATTGTTGACCCTGTTTTATTTATTGATTGCTTTTCTTTGAATATATATATATATATATATATATTATATATATATATATATATATATTTTTTCTTTCTTGACTTGTGTATATTTTGTTTATTTTTATTTATTTTCCATTAATTATTTATTTAGTTTATTTTATTTTCCATTAATTATTTATTTATTCAATGATCTTGTCTGGATTGGGGACTTGACTTCTTTTAATAATTTTTGACTTCCCTCCTTGTTTGGAGTTAGACTTTGATTTTTTTATTCTTGTTAGTTTTTTTTTTCCTCGATTATTTCCCAGTAATAGAATTATTTAATAATATTTTAATTTTAAATAAATTAATTTAATATATTTTTCACTGCCATTTAATATAGTCCGTGTATCTAATAATATTTGTTTTTAAATAATTAATATTATTAATAAGATTAATATAATAGTTAAATATATTGTTCAAATAGCCGTTACTTGAAATTATGGTCTCTACATTGCTCTCTATTTAACCTTTTGCCATGATCTGCCTCTTCATCTGGCCTTGATGATGAATCACACTTGTTGGTTCGAAACGCGTTGGCAAAAAATATCTTTTATGTGATTTCTACATAAATTTTTTTCTTAATTTATTATAGATCACAAAAACCTAAATTCAAAAAAAAACTTATTATTATATTGCGATAAAAAATACAATTAAAATAAAAAACAAAAAATATTATAATAATTTTTTCCTGACCACTAACTCATAAGTAACTATATATCTATATAGGAGTTGGATGTGTTTACTCTCCCCCATGTGGACTATTTCATATCTTATTCTCTAAATTGTAAAATAGATTTCTGAATTTATTAAGGAATTTAGACTTCTGTGATCCATAACATTGTTTAGAGAATTTTTGGCGAAATCACATAAACAATCTTTTGTCGACGCGTTTCGAACCAACTAGCGCTGGTTCATCGTCAAGACAAGTTGAAGAACCAATCCAGATTTCTAAATGTCAATCTCAAATAAAATTTTCAACATTAAATCCAACTCATCAATTCAATTCAAATGTTTTATAGTGATGCATTGTTATTAAAGGATTCGACATCAATTAAATAAAATCATAAAATATAGAAATTCGTCAAAATGGATAACTCAATAAATTGACATTTACTAAATCGAAGATTAAACCACCCCACTACCACAATTTCAAACAAAATCATATCTTTAAACCAGTATATTGTAACCCCTCCGAGAATATTGATGATTAATATATTGCACAAGTGATTATATTCTAAAGTTGGATAAGGTTGGAACAAAAGGTTAACCAAAATGTATAGAGGCCATTGAAAGAGAAGACGAATAATAATATAGTGGGTTGGTGGTGCGACCCACCGTTTAATCCAACGACATATTTCAGGTAGTTTTAAATATTACTTTAATGTCGCTAACCATAATCTTCAGTTATTAAATTTACGAAGTTGGGGTTCGTATGCACGTGATACCATGAATAAATTTCATTTTATTTCTGAATATATATGCATACGTACTGCCACCTAATATATATATATATATATTTATTTATTTATTTTATTTCTATTTGTTTTCAAAGCTAAGACATTGGTTATTTTTTTTCTTTCGATTATCCATTTTTATTATTAGTTTCCAAAAAGTTACAAATTTTTTTTGGACAGTGACCAATAAAGTCCAGGAATAGTATAAAAACCAATCTAACTATTATGATTGAAGCTTTCCGAAAGAGTTAACCATATGGATATTCTTAATAACAAATAGAGATAAGACTTGAAGTTATGGTTTTTCTAGGAAAAAACTAGTTGTAGAGATTGACATATCTGAGTTAACAAAACATACACAACTAACATACTTTAACAAGACGATAGTATCTATAGAGAAAACTACAATTGACTGCCAACAGAGAAAAATAAGAGCCTATTTAGTGATAGACTTTATTCGTCCAAGATGATAACTGAGGAATGTGGAGAGGAGTTTGCATTGACCATGTTGAGGGGTGGTGCGTTGATGATAACTTCCTCATTCTGATGAACATTGGAGTCTGTATCTGAGTTAGAGATCGCGAATTGCTCCACTCTATACATTTTAACTATAGTTTTAAAAAACGGCCGTTCCGAAACGGAAACGGCCGAGTTGGTCCGTTTCGATGCCCTCAAGACTGACTCGGTGGAGGAAACGACTCGTTTGGCCGAGTCATGGCTGACTCGGCCAACTCGGCCGTTTCCGTATTGACTCGGCCGAGTCACAAACGGCCGGCCCGTAACCCATTAAAACAACGATTTAATATTATTTTAATGAATTTTTAAGGTGTTTTCTGATTGGTTTGGACTCCAAGGTGTTATATGAATTAGCTAAATGTTATTTGGGGTCCATTTCCCCCTCCCAAACCCTATTTAACACACTCAAATGCTCTCATTCTCTCACAGCAATCTCATGCATTTGAGTGAGAACTTCTTTGAGGGTTAGTGAGCAGTTCTTGAGCTTGTTTATGGAGCAGCAGTGAGGAGTCTTGGGGGAGCATTATAGCTGGAGTGAGGAGCTTCTTGGGAAGCCATTTGGAGTAGCATTGAGGAGTTGATTCTTGGAGTAAGCTTGAGAAGGCAGTTTATGCCTGGAGGTATTTTTTTTCACCTCTATAAATCTTTTTTTGCTGATTAAATTTTAGGTGCATATATATAAAGCCTAGAGAGTGGTTTTTGTCAAAGAAATGAACATTGAATCAATGTTTTTTTTTTCATTTTCAGATTGTTTGCTTTCATTTCCTAGTCAAAAAATGGCACCTAGAGCGAGAGATCCTGCTTAGGCATATGTTGAAATGGTCAAATGCAATGCAAATTTTGCCATAGGAAAATTAAGGAAGGTCCTAGGGGCATTAATAGGTTGAAAAAACACTTGGCAGGGATTAGAGGCCAAATTACACCATGCACCTCACCAGAAATTGGGGAGATTAGGAAGCATTTGTTGGCCAGCTTTGAGAAATTTAAAGAAGATAAGGCTAGGCAAAGAGACATACAGGCTGAAATTGGGAGGAAGAGGGAGATACAAAAAATGATGGCTTCCAACCCCCATTATGATTTTGAGGGTTCTTCCTCTATCCCTCAAACTGATACATCCAACCCTTTTCGATATGTTCCTCCCTCTTTTGGTTTTGTTCAAGATAAGGGAAAGGGTAGAAT
>APFE031698112.1:10516-46713 GCA_000404065.3 Pinus taeda | reverse complement strand
ATGGAGGGATTTTTATTGAGGAGCATGTGGAATATGAAAGTGACAAGTGTCCCCTTGCGTGCATCTTGCATGCACATAGAGCTTGAGGAAGGCCACATGTGCCGATTTGCATGCTCTTTCTTGGTCTCTTTTTATTTTATTTTTAGAGCTTCTTCTTGGAGGACACACATGTGGAGATAATCCATTTACTATTTTGAGGGTTGACAACTTCCTTTCTTATGGAGCATTTATTTATTTGGCACTTTGTGCATTCATCCATGGAGTTGGTTTCCTTGGGATTCACATATTTGGATTGGTTGCATGCATCTTGTGGACCACCAATTATTTTTGGATGGCTGTTATGGAGCATTCTCCTATGAGAATAATTTATTGTGTTTATCATTCATGCATTTTATAGGGCACACTTAGTGGGCTCTTGTAGGTGGACCCTTGTGTTGGAAATGAATTATATTATTTGCATGACTATCCCTATGCATGGTTTGTTGCATCAGGCATAGTGGGGGGGTCACAAGGGGGTAGAATCCCCGTTGCCCGAGCGGTTGTAAGAGGGTAGAAGCCCCTGTTTGTGGAGGTTTAGGGGTAGTGACCTTGAAAATAAATATTGGGCAATTTTTTGTGTCTGTTTTTTGTAGTTTTTGACATGGTTTCCACTTATAGTGGTTTTTTTATGGTGCATCATAGTTTACCCATTTTGCAATTTTGGTTAAGGAACTACAACTCTATTCTAATCTAGGGTTCATAAATTTGTGGTTTATGGATGTCATTGGATATACATATTGATAACAATGTAAAGAGACAATATGCTAAAATATCTTTTTGGTTTTCTTGATCCGGGTTTCCATGTTAAATGTGTGCCATTGTATCTTTTATGTTTTTATTAAGAACGTGTTTGTAATAATTAACTATATAGATTTAAAAGCTACATTTTGAGCACATCCTCTTATGTGGAAGTTATCTTATTATAATTTTGCATGTATGCACGCATTGTAACGCCCCATACCTTAATCCCCCACTGATATTGTAATTAATTATGTTAATGGACTATGTGGGCATGCAAATGTGAATGGGTTAAATACCTAGAATACTTGTCATTTATACTTTTAATGTAAAATTCCAAACAACTAATGAAGAGGTTGAGCCTAATATAAACCATGAAAAACCATGAGAGAGAGGGAAGCTCGCAAAGGGGATATGGTAACAAACATGGCCTATTGAAATAATCTCTACCAATAAATTAATTGATTGAGGCAAATATTCAAAAAGTCCAAGATTGACAAATTCCTAAGAAAATAGTTTCTGGGAAGGATTTAGTAGTTGAACTACCAATTCCCATAATTATGGAAGTAATTGAGCATGTACCCAACTATCTCATCTAGGGATGTGATCCAAGTGGATCTTCAGATACAATAGCATGGAAAAATTCAGAAATTAAAGTGGACATAATGAAGTCAACCCAGGACCAGAGTAGAGATCTCGTCTTCCTGATTCCAATGACGCAAATGGTAGTTCAATCCGAGTCCAGATGATGAAGTTATCACCCCAAAAAGGATGCTTTAACCCTTAAGAGAATGAGGAATTTCCTTTGAAAATGAGTCTTAAGCCTTTAAGGCCAAATCGCAATCAGAGGTTGCATATGGGCAGACTTAAGCTTTGGGCCATGGAACCCCCGATCGCCGATCTCCGATCAGATCAGATCGACAGATCGGAGGCAATCTCAATTGGAGGACTTGCATGTATATCAGTGAGTAGGCAGTGCAATTGGTGATTAATCGGATCGGCAGAACCCTTATTGGTCACCTAGGGCGACATATGTGGGGGAAGCCGACGCAATCGGCCGACGTCGATATCAGCGATCGACGATTAGTCATTCCTGATAACTAGGACAGAGACACCCCGATATGCCAATTTGCGACCCCAACGCAGACCCGATAGGGAAAATAAGCCTGATTTTATGTTTTTTGAAGTCCAAGTGTATGGTTTTTGGGTGGATTTCAGTGTTTTTCAGGATTTATGGAGTTTTATTGTTTCAAACAATATAAGGCCATTCAGAGAAGTGGTTTTGCCCGCCAATCCTTGCACTCTACCAACCTCCATAGTTAACCAGGCAAGCCCCAATTTAAATGGGATCTTGTTTGAGAATCCATTATAAAAGAGGATCGTTGGAAAGAGGGGGGGGGGGCATGGTTTTGGTGGTAGCACGCTGTTTTGCAAGAGGACGAGAGCATATATTGGTCTGTTTTGGACAATTTACATACTCTAGCCCCTTTTATTGCGCGGGAAGCTTTGGTGCTGCATACCTCTTCGTCTCAGTCATCCATTTCATAGTTGTCTTACAGATTGGAGGTATAAGCCTCTTGTGGATAGTTTGATGAATGTAATTCTATTATTTCATGCCATTTAATAAGAAAAGGCCTCCCCATTATTGAGCTGGGCCTGGAGACGTAGTCTGAATTGGACGAACTCCGTTATTAAGCCTTGGTGTCTTCTTTGTGCCTTTTATGTGTTTACTTCTTCTTTTCTTATGTGCACATTTTCGTGTTAAGCTGCAATTTTACATGTAATTCTTTTCTATACATCTATAAGCGAAAACATCTTGGATCAGGATGGGTATAGTACAACCAAAAACTTTCATGTGTTTTCTTCTTATTTGAGCGAATTTGGTGTATTTGACACAACATTTTATGGGGAAGAAACCAAGGAGGTTTGGGAGACAAGCAATCCTTGATCCTTCGAGCATCCACGAAAGGAAAACAAGTGTTGTTCTTAGGTGGAAGAGAACTAAGAAAATATTCTCATATGCATAAGAGAAGAGTTCTCTCATGTACAGGGGAATAGAGGTGTTCTCATGTGTAGAGAGAGAAGAGAATGAATATTTTCATGTGCAAAGAATTAGCTCTTATGAGAATGGGTATGAGGACCAAGTCTAGCTAGAAAGGAGTGTTAAAGTTATTGTTGGGTGATGGAAACACAATGAGGGATAATTTGATCCAGTTTTGGAATAAGGAAATAGAGTGCAAGTGTCCCAAATATGAGCTATTGTGAAGATATGTGTTTTGGGTGCTTGTTGGGTAGAGCATTGAAACATTGAGAGAGGAGTTGCCAAGGGACTGATGAATTAGTGAAGGGGATCATTTGTGCTATGTAAGACAATTAAGAAACCATCCTTAGTTAACCATATGCTTATATCTCATTGGTTGTTAAGTGAACTTGTGATTTTATGTGAACGAAGAAGGGTGGCCTTCATCATTTCACCACTTGTATCTTAATATAAAGCTTCTTTTTGTGTTCTTGCTGGGCGAGACACTAAGCATTGAGAAAGGGGAGATCACCGAGGAATAGGTGGGTAGTGAAAGGGCTCCCTTTGTGCTATGCAAGACAACTAAGAAACCACCCAAAACAACTGTGTAGGCTCTGGGCTTAGTGGGATTCTCAGAAAACTTATTGAATTTGTAGTAATGAAGGAGAGTGGCCTTCATGATCCCACATTTATTATCTAAATGAGATATCTCCCCTCATGACTTCATATTCTGGCTTAGGGTTGATGAGCTAAAAAGGATAGAATAGTAAGATGATCCTATGGTTGGGTGGAAAGTGGCTCACTCTTACCAATTGTAGGTAGTTATGTATCTTGATTAAATAAATGCCCTTGTGGGCATCGAATTTGTAATGTAATTCATGTTGAATAAAATAGAAATTATATTCATAGTTGTGTATATTTATGTGCTTGCTTGATGAATTTGTATATGGTATTGTAATGTATATTTGATGGCTAATCTCTTAATGTAATGAGTTGTTGAGCACAAATCTCATAGAAATTATTAGTAGCTTGTCTAGCCTGTATGTAGCTGTAATAGGCCTTTATACAAGAAAGATGTTATGGATGAGAAGATAGATGATGTCAATCCACAGAACCCCTTGAATAACTAGAATTACTAAATGGTTATGGAGGACTCTCAATGCGTCTCAACCATGGATGTTGGTTTTTCTCTAGATAGGTAAAAAATGCCATTAATATGTTGCTTATAAATTGAGTTTCCCATTGATGAAGTGGAATTGAATACATGAGAAAATTCCTTGATTTTAGAGTGAAGAATAAGAGGAAGGAATCTTCATAGAATGACCGATATGAGGTGTTTTAAAGTTCATTAATAAAATAATGAAGCCCATCATAATCAATTGAAAGGACTGATTAGGCTTGACGACCTTTAGAATGAGTGTGAATGCTGATAAACTCTGTTAGATAGTTATGTGGTAGAGTGTGAATGCTGATAAACTCTGTTAGATAGTTATGTGGTAGAGCATCTAAAATATATCACTATTTGAGATGAGAAGAATTGGAGGTCATCTTGTATTTATGCTAGGGGGAAATCATTAGAGTCTTGATCTTTGAGAGATATGCCTCCATATCCTTAAAAGGATATGAAGTCATTTCTCCTTTTGAAATGGATTCAGTCAAGAGGGGGCTCAAATTATAAAATTGGGAGGCTTACAAAAGTTGTTAACTTTGGTGTTTAGAGTTAGCCCTATCCCTTGGTTATAAGTGATAGTTGTGGTTGTGGTTGAGGGTTAGCACAAAGGAGAAAAAGGGCTAAGTGTCATATGCCCGACTGAGGTTGATGCTAGATATCTAGTTATCCATGCATAAAGAATTTGTTGCACATTTAGTTATTATTAGAGCGATTGTGATGTCAAATATCCAATATATGAGCATTTGGGGTCCTATTTAAATGTTAGCCTCTGTAATCTTTTGATGGTTGATGGGAAGATGGGTGGAATCTGTAATACTAGAACCTTACACATGGAGGAAACCTAACAACAAAGTTACATAACCTATATGAGATCTGGACTTAGCTAATAAACGAGTTCTAAACTCAAAAAACATAAACTGAATTTGGATCCAAGCTAGATAGAGCACATGTTGGACACATGGAGTCCATATAAGCAAACCCCAAGTGATGCATATGAGCAGGGGCATGATGTGGTTGCTGACATGGAAATCTAAGGTGGCATGATGACAAGTTAGGGTAATATGGCATGTTGAGGTGGCATACAAAGGTATAAAATTTTGACGTGGATGACTAAGGTGAAAATCTGTCATGGAAGGTGACATGGATCTGGGAATTTAGAATCTGGTTTTCTAAAAGTCTAGAAGTTGATATTATTGAGTAGAGAGCTCTTTTAAGGATCTAGATGTCAGATGATCCTAATATCCAAGAATCAGTAAGAAGTGGAATTAGCCCACAAGGAAGGATAAATGAAAACTCATATCCAAATGTGACTTGGCAACTAATATGTTTGGCATGTAGGCATGGAACTATACAATGGTGACATGTGGGCACAAGACTACAACAGGATATCCATGTGTCTGCTATATGGTATGTTGTCATGGCATAAATTGGTAAATCTTTTTAAGGGCCATAGCTTTGTGCTCTGAGCTCAGAGATGAAATTTATATCGTCATAAATCTCTCAACGTGGCCTCAGACAAGGAGGTTTGAGATAGTTAAGAGAAGAGGAAATTAGGATATCCTCACATCCATAAAGTGTCATTAGGTGTCGGACATCAATGCCCCGTGTGCTCATAGAAGCTTAGAAGTGATTGAGTGTGTTACATGCATCTTGCATGGCACATTCAATGTGGACCTTTTACATGTTGACTTGGTTAACATGCCACTTTTTAGTTGCATGCACTCTCTTTAGACTTTTGATGTAATTTACTTCTTATTTTTGGATAAGGGTGATTTATCTGAGAGAGTCTAGCATCCACATAGTTTGACATGTTAAACAATGGATGAGGAGGGATCTCAATACTCCATTTTATATTTTCTTTGAGTTGTCACGTGGTTAACATATTACTATTTTTTAATATAAGAGAGAGCGTTGAGATTCCCTCTATAAAGAGGAGATTTCTCTCCTTTGTGATGTGGTTTAGAATTTGGGGATTGAAGATCTCTCTACCTGGGCTACATTTTCACATCACAAAATTGGAGTTTAATGGAAAATTAGAGGCATAACATCTTGTTTATGTGAGGCTTTCATGTGTATAAATCATACTCATGTGTGTGTGTTGTTTATTGTTGTGGGAAACCCTCGTAGATTTTATGGAGACGTAATAATGAAATATCTTGTAATTTGGATGGTGTTATGTGAAAATATAATCTCTCTTATTCTTATCGATATTATGTTTATCTTGCACCTATTAAAACTAGTTATTGTTAGAAGTAATGTATTATTAGGTCCATAACTAAGTTAATAAGTGTCAATCTTAGCTCTCCAACATTAATTTTCTATAATAATTTTAGAAAACGAAGGTTCTTTTATGAAAAATGGGCTTTCATATTTTTCTTGCTCCCTGATCCATAGGGAGGTTTAAAATGGAATCTCAAGGAATATAACACTTCATTATTAAGGTGATTGCTAATTGAGCTGCCCCACACGGACTAAAAAATGGGCTCACATTTACCTTACCCTCTTACATGCATATTTCCTTGACTCCATTTTGCTCGAGATTTGTTGGCCACTGGTCTTTGTATTTGTCATCATATTTTGGGTTTTCACATCATTCTTTCTTCAATCTATGCTACAACCATGCTTTTTGTTTGGGCCTACACTTTAATGATCACCTTGAAACTCCATTCTATAGCCATAGCAATTACATATTTAGGGAATCCCACCTTGAGTTGGGGAAGAGCCAACCAAAATTTAGAGAGAGTTATTGTGATGATAGTGGGTAGACTTCCGAGGTTGCACAAGACTAACTCCTTGGTGGTTAGGGTTGTACATCATATAGGTACTAAATTTTATCATGGCACCTTCAAGAAGTATATTAACTAAGTGGCAAAAAAGAAAATAAAAATGATTATCACTTATACTAAAATTTTGGTGACTTTAATTTATATGAAGGTTTGCCAAATCCATGAAGTTAGAGTTGTTAGGAAAAATTAAATGGTATGAAAATGTTATATTCAGAATTGAGGAAGAAGTGGACTGGATTATCGTTACTGGTGAAACCAGGACCCGAGCGACTCTATATCATAAAACCCTGAAGACTGCATGGCATGTCAACTCTTTGATAGGAAAGACACAAGAAGAGGCAATAGAGCAAAGGGCTAAAGGGCAATTGAAGATTGAAATTCAACTAAAGGAAATTAACTAACATCTAAGTGGAATTGAAGCAGTTCTTAAGGGGTTGATGATCATCGAAAAACTGCAGGATGGCCACATCAGAGACATGAACAATATGTTCTCAATTTATCTCAAGTACATCCATAATGTTGACATTATGTTGGGGGACTCGAAAGGGGAACCTACCCGCTTGAGGAAATACAAATCTCGGGAGATCAGTGGCGCAAGTGTCCAACTGATGGCATCTCTAGAGGCTCCAGCGGTGGCTGCAGCAAAGGTACCTGATGTAGGGCTAGTGACGACTTCAACCCTTGTGAAATGAGGTTTGAGAATGGGGATGCCCTACTTTAGTTTGTCGTGGCGTTGACTAGGTCTATAGTCCATATAGTTATATGCTTAATTAGGCAGGATAATAGTTTTTTTGTAAAATCCAGGTCTGTGGATAATAGTTGTCAAGACTTTCACATAGGTAGACCTTGAAAAATAATGTTAAGGAAGGTCATTTTTTTTTTAAGTATCAAAAATAGAAAAATTTAATGGTCCTCTTAAACAAGAGTGAGATTAAGAAAATATATTTCTACAACTAATCTACTTTCTAATCAGACAAATCAACTGTTATTTTTGTACTCTATATTTATTTAGTAATATAAATCTTTTATGCTAACTTAAAAATAAAAAATGAAATTTATTAAACATGCAAACAAATTACAAAAGTTGTTTTTTAATTTTGAAAGTTCTTTTTAAACCATTCAAAACTTAGAATATAATTAATCGCTGAAGATATTTACCTCGCACACTACCAATAATTTGTAATATGTTATGCCTTCTTAGCGTATCTATTAAACAAGGAATAATGCAAAATGTACTATCAATCACTAGCAAAATATGTGAAATAGATACCTAATACTTTTCACATGGGGTTACCATCAACATGTCTCGAGATTGGCATCATTTTGATAAGAATAGGATGGGTGCTTAAACCATGTTGTTAAACACACACATGGCAACAACAACATAGGAAAGATAAACAAGACAACACATTTATTATTAAAAAATGAGATACATTTATAGTACATGGTGTGACCCTTGGATTCATATTCCAAGTGGTCTCTTGGACTCCTTTTGGCTGTTCAGCGTCCACACCAAACCTTAGAGGATTAGGTGTCCAACATTCCCCCCCTTAATCCGAAGGGTTATGTATGAGTCCAAGAAGAGAGCTGTAATACAAAATGTGCAAAAATGCATGGCAACACTAGGCTAAATGTGCTCTCTGAAATGTTGGTATAAAGGGAGATGGTTTAAGGATGACCACCAACACTGGAATGCTTAATGCAGTTCCCAGAACTCTTCCAAGTCTGGCATGAAGCTCAGATCTTCTATTAGAGGAAGTGCTCCTAATGTTTTGAAGAGGGAAACCTTCAATCAATAAAGGGAGGTCTCACCCCGCATAAAAGGGAGAACCTCAACATGAAAAGGGAGGTCTCAACCTGTGATGGTTTAAGGATTACCACCAACTCTGTAATGCTTAATGCAATTCCTGGAACTCTTCCAAAACTGGCAAGAAGATGAAGTATTCTACTGGAGGAAGTGTTCCCAATTCTTTGAAGAGGTATCACCGACTGAAGGCATGCTCAGAGGCATCTTTGTCTCTGGCTACAACTCTGAATCTGGTATGGAAGGTTGTGGCTCAGGCTCGCTTGATGTGGCTTTGACACTTGTAGATGACCATCATTTCCCCCCTTGTCAGATACAAGGTGAGATGATGGAGAAAACTCAACTGCAAGATTGTTCAATACTCTAGAACAAGTTCTGACATGTGACTGGAATATCTTCTTGGCTGTTGAGGCTCATTGCCAAGAAGCGATCCATCCAAGATGAATCTTTGTTCTTGCAGGAGGTTTGTTTTTGAAGCATCTGTTTGAAGAATGATTGGTTTTATGACAATGCTTACATGGATGAAGATCAAAACAATGATCTTTTAGATGGCCAACTTGGTCATAGTGTTGGCATTTCACAATCTGTTACTGTGGAAGAGGGGCAGAATCTGGAACAGCTAGAGGTGAACTGTCATGAAGGAATCCAACACTTTGAAACTGAATGGGATTTGAGTAATCTGGAATATGAAAGGACACATCCTTCTCATATCCAAGACCAGTTTTATGCTTGTTGTGCACAAGCTCTTCCCGAGGTCTAATGATGGGCTTGGGAAGTGCAAACTGAACTTCTGCTTGTGCATGCAATTTGTTGCTTTATTGGGCACTTGATCTGAATCAACTTCAACAATATTGACTTGTTGTTGATGGGTGGCTGTCTCAATGTTATGAGTAGGCTCAGAATTACTACGCTTTTGCTGAAGTTCATCTCGCTGGAACTAAGATTCTAGTTGTAGAAAATCAATCTTTTCCTATGCATTCTGTAGACAGTTTATGATATCAGAAAGATTGTACTTGTTGATGTTTACCATCCCATTGTCAATGGGCTATATCAAAGTATTTAATAAATCTAATACATCATAAATTAGAGCCATTTTGACTTATGACAAAAGAGTACTGAAACAGCTCTGCTTTTTGTAAGCTAGAGAAAAATGGAAATTAATAGAGTGGCTTGGATATAAGTCTTCTAGAATATAAAAAATCTACAACAATGTCTCTGAAAAAGGACCAAACGATCATACAATTTGTTTACAGTTATCTCAAAAAATAATGTTGGAATAAAGCTTCAACACAACAACCCATATATGTAGGACTGCTCAATATATAAGCAATGACAATTTTGTTATCAGAATTTTAACGCACAAATTTCAATGCATTTAGGACTCCATGCATTGAAGAGTTTTTCATTGATGAATCAAGTTGGGGTCGTGGTGATATCAATATACATGCGCAATATCATATTCGATATGCAGAGCCTGATATTCTTGATTGGTGAGGTCGGTCACCATTACCTGCGCCTTCTCCTGAGGAAAGGTCCTGGGAAACTCTTCGTGAAAGTAGAGAATATGGTGCTCCGATGTCAAAACAAAAGGAGTATGGTTATTAGTTTGCTCGTCAGGAACAATTATTTGGATTGGAACTTTCCTCTACCTTGCAAATTTTGTCAAATACATGAATTGATTCATTGAACAAGTTGCCTCTTTTTACAGGTCCATATAATTCCAACAAGCCCACTTGGGCACATTTTGGACACCTGCAAGTGCCCCAAAACGGGCTCCAAAGTGGCGCGACGCACAGAGGAAAAAACTGCCAATTTGCTCCCGTTTCGCGAGATTTCGGGTCGCCGACTTCTCCAAGTGGGCCTGGTCATCTACACTTCGGTTTTTTGGCACCAAAGGAAGTCATTTTAGCATCCTATTCTTTGCATTACTCAATAATAAATTCAGGTTTTTGAGATTTATTACTTTGACTGTTCTTTTGACCCTTGTAATTGGGAGCGGGTTTTTCCAACAAGCCCTTTTAAAATGACCTGCTTTTCCGTAATAAAAATAATTTTTAGAATTTAAACTAGAAACACATCTATTCTTATTGTCTAATTTCCTTTGCTTAGTAAAATACTTTGTTTATTTTCTTGTTACCAACAATGCTCTGTCAGGAGCGCCTTCCTTCTCACAAAAATTCAATTCTTCCTGCATTAATAAACCAAAAAGTTCTTGGAATGTTAACTTATCTGCTTTATCAGTTGGCTTGAAGAAGTTTTTATAAGAGGTTGGTAAGGTAATTAGTGCCAGCGTTTTCCAATTCCTTATTCTTCATAACAACACTGGCCAGTGGCCACTGCTAGTTTATAACCTAAAGAAGAGATAATTTACAGTAATTTCTCTACGTTACTTCCTTCACCCATCTTATGTGACATGCCCGTGTGCACACATATACACACTCCAATCATCACCCATTCCTAAAACAAAAAATCATTTTTTCCATGCAATTTAAGCATCTTTCACTTTTCTGGGATGTTTGATCATTGGTTTATGAACAGGCAATGTCAATACCAATGTCTCATTATTTTTGTTTTCAAATTTGGTTATCACATCCTGATCTACTACACTGGGGGATTATTTTTGGTTCTCCTCGCTAATCCCCAAAATCCCCATAAATTTTTTAAATGTAATAGTGCTTTCTGTTAGTAAAGTACATGAGGCACAACTTTTACCATTCAAGTTCTGTGATTCAGAAGAGTATATTGAGCTCCCAAACATGTTCAAAATTCTAAAGGTAAATTGATTTACTGATTACCTCTGTTTCATTGAACCCACAAACTGTTCAGCCCTCAGCCTTTCTCTGTATTACCGCTGCCAATAGCCACTATTGACCCAAAATATCAATTTATTTATGCTCTTTAACTTGAATTTATGTTCAACGATGCCTGGGTGAGTTCCAGCTTCCTCCCTGTTAGTCGTTTGGTCATTACCCTGAATTTATGACTTCTTTATGCCTGTGGCAGATTAGGTGCTGCCACTCCCAAAATCTAGCTGTAGGACTGACATGTAAGGAAGGCCACAAAACAACAAGCTCACATAAACAAGTGGCAACTCTGATACCATGTTAAACACACACATGGCAGTAACAACATAGGAAAGATAAACAAGAGAGTACATGTATTATTAACAAATGATATACATTTATAGTACATGGTGTGACCCTTGGATTCATATTCCAAGTGGTCTCTTGGACTCCTTTTGGCTGTTCACTTCCACACCAACCCTTAGAGGATTAGGTGTCCAACACATGTATAGGGAGTTGGTTACTTATACAATAATGTAATTTGGTCTTGTTTTATGCAAAATAAAGAATTTATAATAGAGAAATAATGTAGAAATGGTAGTAATTTAAATTTTTTAAATTTTGGATTGTTTTTTTGTTTTTAAGCTGAGAGGTTCATTCTCTAAAAATAGGATAGGTGCTTAAACCATGTAAAAGGGAGCTTGTTACTTATACAATAATGTAATTTGGTCTTGCTTTTTGCAAAATAAAGAATTTATAATACAAGAATAATGTAGAATCTCAAAATAGGATAAGTGCTTAAACCATGTAAAAGGGAGCTTGTTACTTATACAATAATGTAATTTGGTCTTGCTTTTTGCAAAATAAAGAATTTATAATACAAGAATAATGTAGAAATGGTAGTAATTTAAACTTTTTACATTTTGGATCGTTTTTTTGTTTTTAAGCCTAGAGGCTCATTCTATAGCTCAATATGATGTGTAACTCTGTTTGTCCGTCATAAAAAAAAAAATTAAATAAAAATCTAAAACAAAATAATTATATAAAACATTTAAATAATATTGACTCATAAAAAAATTTATACGTGAAGAAATTGGATCTCTCTTGGCTCATGTTAGATCTGTATTTAAAATAGATCTATGCTGGTTTATAATTTTGTTTAAATTTTGATAAGATTTTGTTAAAATGAATTGTGAAATTTATATACTTTAAGTGTTAGAGAGATTGGTGATCTATCTTAACTCTCGATTTACCAAGCCTCTAGATCCATTTTAATTTTGGATTTACTAAAAATTGATAGGGATCAAATCTCTCTCATGAGGTGCAAGCTTTTTTTAGAATAAAAATAGATTTAGATGCTTGGTAGACCCTAAGTTAAGATAGATTTAGGTTGATTTAATTATTAACCTTTAAATAAGTCATATGAGAGAAAAATGCCATGAGAAAAAAACCATAAATTTTAGTTAGAAAATATTAAACAATATATCACAACATCTTTACCATACTAAATTAGAAAATTTTATGTTATTAATTTTTTTTTCTTATTATTTTTTTTAAATTTTGTTTTATTTCAAAAAAATATAAGTTAAACATTACAACAAACAACGTGACCATACTGAACTAGAAAACCCCTCTAAACACTAAATAACATAAAATTCCAAAATTAAACTAAAAAATCACATTGTACTGGAAAATTACTAAGCGTGTCATTCGCCAATTGGCTCGGAATCTCTGTAATTCAAATTACTAGTTCCAGAAGCACACAATCTTTATAATTCAAATTACTCTCCAACATAATGAATATGCTTGTGATCCTCAAATTCTACGTTACAATAGAAAATTTCTACGGAATCTCTTTGATTTGGTGTCTTATTGCACTAAAATGTTTACAACTGAATTTTTTTTTTTAATAAACAAATGTTATGATAAAAATCATGAAGATAGGAAACTAATAAGAATGAGCCATGGCTTGTGTGCACCTCAAGGTTGATGAAAGTGAAAAAAAGGGTTCATGGCGCAACAGAATACCAGATTCCCAGATCTTTACCGTAGCAGGTTAACATAAGGCTACAACAAGCTTGCCACTGAGCTTATTAGTGTCCTCAGTGAGGTTGATGGTATCCTGTCCACTCCGTCATCTCACCTGATGGTGTTTTCAAGATCTGGTATATGTTTTCAGAGTAAAGAAAACACAATGATGGTAAAAAAGATTTAAAGGCTGTGGTGGAACGGAATATTGCTTCGTCCTGGAAACTACATGAGTTTTTTGCTGGAGTGTACCTGGAATGGGCCGAGAACAACATTGTCGCTGTGCAGTAAGAATAAGGTAAGCCTTCTTGCAATTAAAGCATTGAATTGGGGTTTTCTTACTGTTGATTAGGATGAAAACTCGTAGGGAAATTCAGGACATAGTGTAGCTCCAATGTGAATGTGTTTCCTTAGGGTGGTATTTGTTTAAGTGAAGTAAAATATTGTAGAATCTATTCAGTAGTCCCCCCATTTCTAGTTATTTTTACCTTGTCTCTGGTTCGAATGGTGTTATAAGGCATATCCCAACTATCCCTCTCGGCCAATGGCTTTTTGAAAGGCTATTACCAGTTATATTTCTTCCACTCTTCTTGTTGTCCGAATGATAGCATGCAATTATCCTTTAGCTCTATCATGCCCCTCTCTTACATAGATAGTTTCCTCATGCCTACAGTCTCGTTTCTTGGACACTTTGTGGTATAAGTGGAGTAATATCTTCTCTCTATCACGCTCCTATAAAAGTGTAGCCATTAGGATATGTTACAGATGGTGGTTTTTCCAGGGGTGGTATTGCATCTGCTATTGTGAGGGTCCTGAGTCTTGAACAGGCTTGAAGGCAGTTTCAGTGTTTATTAGTTTTTCTAGGAAGGGTTGTTACCGGAATCCGCCTCTACGAAATTCCGGGGGCTTTCTCAAATCCTATTAATTTTAAAATTAATATGATTCCATTTGCTGGCACCTGTTGGAGGTGACGGGTGTCCATGTCCCTACACCTAGCACGCTCTTCCTGATGTCTGCCCCTGTACCTCATACATGTAACTTTACTGTTTTAGGATAGTCTTGTTACTGAGGTGATATCTTTCCAAATCAGGCGTTCGAACCAGCGGTGTTGACATTCCTTTGGGTGGTGAGTTCCAGGTGAGTTGAGGCGTGGTAACTGCCAATTTTGCAAGTGGTCAGGTGATATTTATTGTCTGCCGTGACCTGTCCAGTAGTCGGCATGGTAAAAAATCCAAAGGAATGTACTTGTCCTGACACTTTTCCTACCTGACGACATTGACATTCTATCAGGAGGCGATACCAAAGTGGGTTGGGACATGGGAACTGTCTTGATTGCTATCGGTTACCTTGGTAGGTGGGAAGTCATAAAGTCCTGAAATGAGAGCATATATTTACATATATTCTGATGGACCCCTTTGAGTCTGACACATCATTACACGAAGCCTTTATCCAAGCCACATTGGCGGTTGAGTCACAATGCCATGCAAACCTGAACATGAAGTGGAATGTGGCACTCTCCCTTCGACTGACAACCTTGGGTGACGAACGTGACATGTGGGCAGATGCCGGTTTTCTGCCTCAGAACAATTTGGAGGGTAAAAAGGGTGGCGAAAGGTGGGGTGGTAAAAAACAAGATATTATTAAGATTACAACTCCTACGCCTATCCTTTCTTTTGGCCATGACATGCTCCTTAATCGAGTAACGAGTCTCAAAAAGTGGGCATTAGTAGGAAGGTGGTATTTTACGGAGATAGAAGAAGCCGACATGCGACAGTGGTTGGAAAAAAAATGGAAAATCCTGCTGGGTTATGTCCCCACGGTGATGAGGCTTATGGGAGGATGGTATAGTTTTCATTTTCTGAGAGAAGAGGATCTCAGAAAAATTGCCGCAATGCCGTGGGTCAAGGACCAAGTTTTTCTGGCGATGTATGCATGGTACGTAGGCTTTAATCCTTTGAAGAAAACACCCAAAAAGAAACTTATATGGGTTAAATTGCTCGGATTACCCTTAGAATCTTGGACGAAGGAAGTATTTACTGATATTGGCAACGCCATTGGAAAATTCATATATGTAGATCCTCGATGCCTGGGTGCTAGGGATAAAAGGATAGCTTGGGTCCTTATAGAAAAATATTTTGGTGAGGCCTTTCCGGACCACATAGAATTAAGGTGGGAAAACATAAATCTCACACAACGCTTGTATTTCTGGGGAATTCCATTCCGGTGCCTCAACTTCCACCAAACTAGACATTTAATTGCTAACTATCCCAAAGCAAGAGGAGGGTGGCAGTCTTCGAGGGAACGTAAAGGGATTCATCAAAGGATACAAAAGGAGAACAAGTCGGAGTGCCTCTCTCCATGTCATGGTTATGTCACCAAACACAATGGAAACACTTTGGGCTCAGGTAACTCTATTCACACTAATCAAGGTTTTTCAGAGCCATCTCCTCAATTTATAAAAAAGGTCTCTGCTCCTATTCCTATTCATGTTCACTCCTCATCCCCAACGTCATGACAGTCCAACTCCCATATCGCTGTTGACTCTCCATATTAGGAGCATCACCAAATTATTTCCTCTCTAGTCTTACCTCCTCCATTGGTACTTGTTATAGCACCATTTACCACCCTTGGTATTTGTGATGCTTGGTTTATGGCCTAGGGCAACCCCTCCTTCCAGAATTGGTCCAAATATTTTTAAAAATAGTGTTTTATTCCTTGTATGCTACTTTTCCCTGAGATAAAAGCATGTACATGTGGGTTAGTCAATACCCAACCCACATGTATGTGTTAAAGCACTTAAAAAAATTAAATTTCCTTAATTTTTGGTGGAGTTCACGGGTTTTACCTGTTGATTACCTCCTAGTGCTCGTGGCCCAACTGCTTCCCAACTAAAAAACTAATTGGGAGAAGTATAAATAGACTGCTATGGGAAGGCCTTAAGGAGGAGAAGAGATAGAGTTATTATACTGAGATTATCCCTGACTGAGTCTGAAGTATCCCTGTGCTTCATGCACTTCCCCAAGTTTCAGGAAACCCTTGTTTCCTTGATTGTTGATATTCCCCCTCTTGCTTGAGATATCATGGTATTAGTTATGGAAGGAGGCTATTGAAGATTGGGACTGGACGGATCTGGAGGATGGTTCCGCTTGGAGCTGGAAGAAGAAGACTCAGGTGAATTCTCTTTGTGTTAGTTATAGCCTTTTACAATAAAAAGAAGCATTGTCTTGTTCTTGAGATTATCTGTGTTTATGCATCAGATAGTGTTGTAATTCATATATGAATGTTATTTTGATGTATAGCTAATCATTTGCTTATATGATACAAAGTTAGTTTCATTAAAATTATTTATCTATATACTGCTATGTGTGTTTGAATTGAATGATTTTTAGGTTTGAAGATCATCAGGAGTTGCAGAGGGTCTAAACCCTGCAGGATCTACCCAAATGAAGGACATTCGGGTATGGTTTCTCTCACATTGTTTGTTTATTTATGAATTTTGCCTGAGTTGTATGAGTGTTTCTTACTGTAGTTTGTTCTTGCTTTGTTGGGGTTCCAACCCAAAGCCCTAGGGTACTTATTCCCGTAACAGAATTGGCGACTCCACTGGGGATAACAATCTTGTTATTCCTAGTTTGGGTTGTTCAGTGTCAATCAGGGCTCAGTCTTTGGTTTTCTTGCTCCTTATAGTACTATTACGGGTTGTACGTATTCCCATAACAACATTGTCACAATGCACTATGGTAGATATCCCATCTACCTCATATGCCACGTATACTCAAGCCTAAAGGCTCCATTCACCAGCTACACAACCAAATTATCCTACTGCTAAATCATCTGCTCAATTATCTTCGGTATCATCACCAAATAACTCCATCGATAATGATCTCGACTTCCTCCTACAAAGGAAAACCCTTGATCTTAAGTCGCTTGGTATTCATAAGCCAAACGGATCTAGTTCTCCTGTAATAAGTCCATCCTCTGTAGGGAATATTACTATGAGGGGTAAAAACAACAGAGGCAGCAGACACTTTAGAGGTTTCCCGCGTCAAACCCATACTACCTTGACAAACTCACCATATCTCATTGATATACCTATTTCCTCTCCCATCTCTCCCATGGCACTTAGAGCATGTATGCCCTCTAATAGGCTCAAATGAACTCTATCCTTTCACTGAATATAAGAGGTTTGGGGGCCCTTCCAAAATTCCTCACACTAAGAGACCTATTTATTTCATCTAAGTCCAACATTATTCTCATCCAAGAATAAATGCACTCTACATTTCAAACTGTCGATTATTTTAGGAGGATGTTTTTGACGTGGTATATTGTGGCAACTGATGCCACAAGCAGATTTGGAGATCTAGCTATTTTTTGGGACCCAAGGTGGGAAAAATTGAAGGCATTTTCATGCTCGGCGAGTATTTTTCTGACTGGCAACATCAGAGGTATTCTAGGAAGATCGCACATTCTCAATGTGTATGCTCCTTACAAAGAGCGGGAAGTTTTTTGGGAAACAATGGAGGCAATTGGGATCCTTCACTCACCCTCTCTGATTTTGACTAGGGATCTTAACTATACCGAAGGCATCGAGGAGTTGTGGGGACAATCTAGGATGGTAGACAAGATGGCACAGAAGCTAAGAGACATTATTTTCTCCCACAACTTAGTAGATGTTTTCCCGCCTAAAAATTCTCCCACTTGGGATAATGGAAGAAGTGAAAGCAAAAAGACTTGATAGATTCCTCGTACAAGAAAATATGGTGGAAAAGATGGGGGATGTAAGATCTCTTATTATTGAAAACTATGTATCAGATCATCGCCCAATCACTCTTTTCTGGTGCAACACTGATACAAGAGTTGGAATGCCTTTCATGTTTCATAAAGTTTGGCTAGAAGATATAAATTTTGATTCTTTTATCCGATTATTCTGGAAGGGAAGAAGAAATATAGAGGAAGGCATCTCGTATACTGAAATCTTTATGAAAAGGCTTCGAGTTCTTAAAGAAGAGGTAAAAACATGGGAATAGAAGAAGAAGGCGAGCCTGAGAAGGGAGTTGTTAGATATTGAGGGGAATTAAAATCCCTGCATAGTTAAATGGCCACCCATTCCCTTCCTGCCAAAGTAAGGGAGAGAATCCATGCTCTCGAATTGGAAAAAAAGAAGATTCTTCAAGTTAGAGAGACGACATGGAGATTGAAAATAAGAGCTATATGGATTAGAGAAGGGGACAAAAAACCAAGTTCTTTCATTGTTTTGCCAATTGCAGAAAGAAAGAAAATAAAATTTGGTAGATGAATGATGGTGAAGGAAACTGTTATAACAAGCAATCGGAAATTACAACCTTGGCGGTTTCATATTTTAAAAAAGCATATAATAGAATGGAAGTGGAGGGTGCATAATCACATATATGGGCAGTTGATGAATATCCCATAATGTTTAATGATGAGGACAATGTGGATTTGCATAAGGAGGTTAAGGTGGAAGAATTGAACCAGGCTATTAAATCAATGAAAGGAGACAAAAGCCTGGGTCCAGATGGATGGACTATAGAATTATTTGCCCACTTCATAGACATCTTTCAGGAGGAACTTCTACTGATTATTGAGGAATCGAGGATGGAAGGATTCATACATCCTCATCTAAACTCAACCTATATTTCCCTTATTCCAAAGAAATCAGAGGCGGAAACCTTCGCTGATTATCGTCCAATATCATTGTGCAATCTAACATACAAGATTATCTCTAAGATAATTGCCAACAGATTAAAACCATTCTTATCAAAATTCATCTCACCTGAGCAATATGGTTTTCTAAATAACAGAATAATCCATGATGCAGTGGCTGTTGCACAATATGAAGTCAAAAAAGATGAATGCAACAGTAATGAAGGTAGATCTAAAAAAACCTTATGATTGCTTAGATTGAGGTTATTTGAGACTGGTATTGCACAAAGTTGGAATAAACAAAAATATGGCCGAATGGATGATGGGATGTGTGACTACAATACGTTATGTTGTAATAATTAATGGATACCCATCCAAGTTTTTTGCTGCAGGAAGGGACTTAGACAAGGATGTGCCTTATCCCCCCTTCTTTTTTATACTGGTGATGGATGGACTAAGTTTGAAAATTAAAAACGCTGTGACCACTGGTGAATTTGAAGCGCTTAAAATCAACAGTCTTGACTTTTTCTCTCATAGCTTCTTTGTTGATGATATATTGCTGATGGGTATGATAAACAGACTTAAATGGTATTCACTTTCATTAATTCTAAAAAAGTTTGGGAAATCTACGGGTCTTGTTCAAAATGAAAAAAAATCCATCATCTTATATGGATCATGTAACCATGATGATATCAGCTATATCCAGAGGTGCTTTGGAGTAAATGCAGTAAATTTAGATAATGCTATGAAATATATGGGGTTTCGCCTAAAACCAGGAAGCTATAAAAATGCTAATTTGATGTGGCTGGTGGAAAGATTCTACTCCAAGATTAAGGGATGGGAATACATATGTTTATCAATGGGAGGATGTATCATCCTCAACAGTCAGTTCTTACACAACTGGGGATTTATTGGGCACACTTGTTCCACATTCCATAGATGATTATAAATCTACTAAACCACATAACAACAAGCTATATTTGGTTAGGTGCTAGAAGGAGTTGTAAATATCACTTGGTCAAGTTGGGGAAGATTACTAGACCAAAAATATTGGGTTGATGGGGTGTTCTAAATCTTAAAATTTTTGGATGGGAATTAATTTTAATATCTTTATGGAGGGGCATCAATAGTAGATGCATATGGGGAAAGGTGATTCGGTTTAAGTACATGAAGAATAAGGATTTTTCCTTTTGGATGAGACAAGGAGCAATTGGGAAAAAATGTGGTTCACAGATATAGAACAATTTTAACAGGGTTAAGAACATCCTCCTCCAGAACATCTCATGGATTTTTGGATCATGTAATGGTATTATGTTGGGAAAAGACAATATTATAGGAGTAGGTGAGTTTCCACTTGGTACAGTGGAACTAATAAACCATCTGAACAGAAAAGGCATTTTCATCCTAAGCCAGTTGATCAGTGACTGGAATGGTAACATTCCAATTTGGCTTGACTCCATCCAACTAAACCTTATAGGACAATACAAATTGGATTGGCTACAACTTGTAAAATCACTAAAAGAGGCAGGGATATGTTATGACAACAAAGGGGGTTGCATCACATGGGCTGGTAAAAAGAAGAAATCAGGAGAGTTCGAGGTGGCAGACTGCTATCTCAAATTATGCTTGAAGGAGCTACAGAATGTGGAATATTGTTGCTTTTACAAGTTCTGGAAAATTAATATTCCTTAAAAAATTATCATTTTCCTTTGGTTAACTTGGCTGAACAAGAATCTTACATGGGCAAACTTACAAAAGAAGAATCATCATGGTCCTGGGATTTGTCACCTGTGTAGGAATAATGATGAGGATAATGAGCACTTATTCTTACATTGTCCTAGATCTGTAAGCATATGAAAACACTTCACCACTAACTTGCAGATTCCATTCATACAGTTTAATACAATTGAGGAATGTTTAAAATGGTGGAGTACACAAAGCAAAAGTAGGCAATTGCTCACTCTGGTCATCTTCTGGGAAATCTGGAAAGGTCAAAATCAATTGATTTTTGGATCCAATAGATGGGAAGAAAATGTAATATGTGAATTCACAGAACAATGGGTTATATCAAATCAAAAAGATGACACTAAGCAAAAAAGGAAGGCAGAAAAGGGGAGGGTATAGGTCACCAATTACTCGGCGGGGTTTTTTGATGGGGCAACACAAGGAGGGAGATGTGGGTGTGAAATCTGGATAAAGCTATCAAAAGAACAAGAGTTCTGGATATACTAGAATGTGGGAGAGGGAACAAGTATGAAAGCAGAAGCAATAGCTTTATGGGGATTACTATGGTTTATCAAATTTTTGGATATCCCTCAAATGCAAATTTATGGGGATTATAAATGTATGATAGAGCATATTATGGGGAAGAATAACATCCAACAAAATTCACTACAAGTCTGGCTGAGGCATATACAAAGCCTATGGAATACTCTTTATCAACCTTCCATTCAACACATTAGCAAGGCACACAACAAGATCGTAGATGAAATGTCAAAGAAAGGATTACTAGCCACAAAAGAAGGTATGCATATGCTGATAAAAATAGGATCAGATGAGACAGAAGTAGAAAATGTCAAGCTGCCGAGATAGAGTACTGAATATCATCACAAAAAAGAAGAACATCAATGTAGATTAGTTCCTTGAAATCTTTGTATCTTTTTTGTAAAAGTTTGGTACAATTTTTGTATATGGTCTTGTATATAAAAGACAAAAGAAAGATTATTAGTTCCTTGAAATCTTTATATTTTTTTTTGTAAAAGTTTGGTACAATTTTTGTATATGGTCTTGTATATAAAAGACAAAAGAAAGATTACTTCAATGTAGCTATATGTGAACATGTTAATGATCTGAGATGCATTTTAGTCTTCTAGATTCCCATAGTGTGAATATGAGATATATTGTGGATGGGGTAGAGCAAATATAGATTCAAAGTCTCTGTTATTAAAATTCTTTTAATTTTTATTAAAAAGTTTGAAAATTACATTTTACAGATATATTGTAGTACATTTAAAAATAAGTTGTTATGAAGAAAACAATCATCCATCAAAATATTATACAAAAAGCAGGTTTGAAAAGCCTATTCCCACTCAAGTCATTGTGCTTCACGAGAAATACATATAAACATAATCATTAATGAAAGAGCCTCCTCTCAACTAGGAGAGAAATCTCATGTTAACATAAAAGTGCCATAAAGTGCAGAGAGAAAAGATATGTAGTTTCAATCCTTTACATGTTTCACCAACAAGATTTGTATAAAAGGCCTATGGTAGTAAATGAATTATTGTTCTATTCCATAATCTTCTGTATGCCCCACTTTGGAAAGATCATCGTTAATGTATATGCATATATGTGTGTGCATGTGTATTTAATTACTTTCATACTAAACATGGAGTTGTTGTTGTTGTTTTTTTTCCATACTTCTTATATAATACATATCACTGTTTAATTACATCCTTCCATACAGCCGTACATGTCTACGAAACCAGAACAAAAACAATCAAACATAAATACAAACAAGATGCTAATGATTAAAGCAGCTTCCATTCATAAAATGTTTCTCCTATTAACCCTAAGGACATCAATTTTTTGTTTTTGTTATTACTAAATGTCCTATATGGTAGAGTAATGCTTCCTTTGATCTTCTATCTGCATCAACATTGTATTCCTTGTGGATATGTGATACCTCCAATTCCCCCCAAAAATCTTGTAGTTGGTGAATTCTTTGTTGCTAAGGATTTAGGCCCAAATTATGTAAGTACTGATCCCCAATAATCAATCAATAACCACGCAAGAATCATCAAAAAATTGTAGGCACTTCACTTGCTTGGAAATTGCAAAGTCAGGGACAAGCCAAAGCCTAATTAATTATGCTTTATTACTAGATTAAGGCTCCATCCCCAGGCTAAGAAGGAATGTATGATGATTATTAAGGTGAAATACTACTCCTGCTCCACAAAAATACCTAACATGGCTCTTGGATCCATTAAAGAAAACCCAAGCCTCTAAAGTATCTATCCTGGGCCCAACTGGAATCATGTTCTTCTTCTTTAAACCTTTTATGATAAGTTCTTACATTGTTATTTTTGTTTTCAACACCACATATTATATATTTGGGACCTGACTATTAAAGATGCTTATATTCTGATGTAACCAAGTATGCTAAAGGACAAAACCTAGAAGATTGGAAACATGCTCCAAGGCTAGGGTTTTTCTCCACTCTATGAGGCATTCCCCTAACAATCTACTCGACCACGACCCTATGAAGGCCTCCTCAAATAAGATTGTTCTCCACACCACATGTGAAAAAACACAATCCATGAACATGTGTGTCATTGACTCTTGATTACCACAACAGAGTGGTAATTTTGTAGGCCCTTCCCAACCACGTCTCAAAAGATTCGCTTGCATGAGAATCCTGTTATTTAGTGCCAACCAAAGAAAGAGGCACACTACATCTAAACAACATTATACCATTGAAAAGGGTTTGAATCTACTTCTTGTGTCACCATCACTAAACATGAAGTTGATATATAACATCTAAAAAACATATTAATATAACATTTTTTTTAATAATGTCATTATATATAAATATTTTTACTCTCTTTAAATAAAATATTTCAATATAAACTTTATAAGATGTCTATTTTAAATAGATTTTTTCTATATCAACTTTATATAATAATTTAACTTAGGGTTATGTGAAAAGTAAGAAAACTTTAGGTAAAAATCACATCATCAGAGTTAACACACTTTCGGTAAAATCACTTCATTTTTGTCGACGCATTTCGAAGCATCCAATGTGGTTCATGTCAAGATAACTTTATATAATGTTAAAATATTAATATAGCTGTATATTATGTTAAAGTATTAATATTAACTTTATATAATGTCCACTTTAAATATAATATTTAAGTACTAACTTTAATATGTGAGAGATGTGCGATTTATTTGTGATAATGTTGAAATTATAATATTAACTTTATATAATGTCTCAGTTTATATAAATATATAATACTTATATTTGAGAGAGATGTGTGATTTATTTGGTGTTTGACATAATCGACATATGACATTTAAAAGATATATTTCAATATCAAGTTTATACATAAGAGGTGTATTTTTTTCGTACCAATATGTCTTGATTATGGCAGTAAATCAATAAAATAATCAGTGTTACCATAAATAAAATATTTCAATTACAACTTTAGAAATTCCTCTCTTTCTCTCTCACTCTTATATATTATATATATCCTCATAAAGATTCTCTAAAGTGGTATATATATATATATATATATATCATAAAAATAAAAAACAATTTGATTGCCTTAAAGAACTAGAATTTATGCTTCAAAACCTTTATGAATCCCATAATGCCATGGACACCATTTTCACTGTTCATGTAGAGAATGATAACATCTCTTTGGAATATGTTGAATTTGGGGTAAGTGGTTCAGTAAATGGAAAACTAAGGATATTGAAGGCTACCAAGTTGAAAATTTTGAAATAGGATGGCTTATCCTCATCCCTCACATACACAAACTATTCAATTTAAGAGTGAAATAGGGATTCCTTAAGCCTTGGATGCAAAAAGAAAGAACAGGTGGTACACCTATTTAAATATTATCCTAGAAAGGTTTGGAGGAAAATTATTATTCATAGAACTAAAGAAACTAATCTATTTCCCTTGAAGAATTGGAATTCCTACCATAAAAACCTTTATGAATCCGTAATGTCATGGACACAATTTTGAATTCCCATATAGGTGTTGATATCTTTTCCTTAGAAGGCATTGAGTTTGGGGTTAAGTGGCTTGCTAATGGGAAAGTTAAGGATATTGAAGGCTACCAAGTTGAATTTTTTTATAAAATGGGAGGGCCTATCCTCATCCCTCACATACACAAGCTCTTCAATTTGGAAGTGAAACAAGGCTTCCCTAAGCCTTGGACACAAAAAACAAGGGCAACTAATGCACCTAAATTTGATCCTAGAAAGTTTTGGAGGAAAATTGTAGTTTGTAAAACTAAAGAAAACGATCTAATTTCCTCAAAGAACTAGAATTCCTACTTTAAAAACCTTTATGAATAACTTGATGCCATGAACACCATTTTGAATGTCCATATAGAGGATGATATCTTTTTGAAAAAACATTGAGTTTGAGGTTAAGTGGTTTAGTAACAGAAAAACCAAGGATATTGGAGGCTACAAAGTTGAAATTTTTAAAATGGGAGGGCCTATCCTCATCCATTACATACATAAGCTCTTCGATTTGGTAGTGAAACAAGGCTTCCCTAAGCCTTGGATGCAAAGCCTCATTATGTCTATCTTTAAAAGTGGGGATAAAAACATTCCCTCTAATTACAAAACCATTATAATTAACGACACTTTAGCCAAGTTGTACATAATTATTTTGGAAAAGAAGATTAGCCTATGGTCAGAAAGCCATGGTAAAAGAGATAAGGCGAAGCTGGGTTTATGAGACACACTCAACAATGGACCAACTTGTTACTCTTAGAATAATTGTTGAAGAAGTTGCAATAATAAAACTAATCTCTCATGTTGTCTCATTGACTTTAGAAAAGTGTTCGACACCGTTACTAGGACAAATATGTGGAAGATGATGGAAGAACAATGGTTCCTCTTGAGTTGAGGGTTGTTGTGACAAGGCTATACGAGAATGCTATTTACAAGTTTAGGACTCGTAAGGGTTGGTTAAAAGAAATTAAATGCATTATTAAAGTTAAGCAAGGGTGTCCCTTATCCTTTACCCTTTTTGACATGTAAATTTGTAATCTAGAAGTCTGTTTGGTAGATGCAGATTGTGTTGGCCCTATGCTCAATTGTTTAGTCATAATTTTTCTTCTTTACGCTGGCAATATTGTTCTCTTGGTGATGAGCCAATATGATCTTAGAAAGCAACTGATAATGTTCCAAGATGAGTAAGTTTGCCAATATTGACAAAACTAAAGCCATTGTGTTGAGGGACGCTCTACAACCTAGTATGGGGAGATGTTGTAGTGTTCGTAAATGAGTGTAAACATTTAAATGTCGGCTCAATATGCGAGAGATATATTTAAACAATAATGATTCATATTCATAACTATAATATTTCAAAACATCTAATTAACAAATATAATAAAGAAACTTAATAAATTTAATTAATAAACGTATAAACTAAAAATAAAAAATATTTCTAATATAAAAATGTGAAAAAATATATAATATAAATAGTGGCTATAAATTAAATCCATTTGGCCATATAATTAAAATAGTGAATCATATTTGTAGCTATTATATTTTAGAATTTCATATTTAAAATTAATTAATAAAAGTATAAAATTCAATATTTATAATAACTTTTTTCTAAGTTATATGTCTACGTGTATTCTACCTATATATAGCATCAATGCTATATATATATATATACATGCAAGATAAAATGCTAACACACACACACACACACACACACACACACATATTATATATATATATATATTATGAGGATTTTAATTAAATAAAAATAAGAATATTTCTATATATAGAGATGTGAAACTCATAAATATAAATAATATTATTTAGAAATATGATAGATCCGTCTTAACTCCATATATACGAGGCAATGAGAAGAATAAAATCTCTTGAGGTGCAAACATTTCCTCAAGTTCTCTTAAAAATAGGTTTGTTTCTTGAGAGATTTGATCCCTCTTGGCGATTGGTAAATCTAGAGTTAAAATGGATCTATGGTGGTGATAATTAAATCTAAAATTATCACATATGATGCCTTCATATATAACAACTACTACTTGGAGGAAGTTACTTCATACAAATATCTTGTAATTGATATTCATCACAAGCTCAATTGGAATTCTAAAATTGAGAAAATGATAAATGGAGGATGGAAAGGTTACTATGGGTTTTAAAACAATCATAAGTCAACAAATCTTTGGATGTGCGATAAAAAGAAACTCCTCTATGAGACTCTCATGACTCTTGTTATTTTATATGGATGTGAGGTTTGGAGTTGTAATATTTGTAAAGAGTCATGGAGGAAGATAAAACATATAAAAAAACACCTTATAACCTACACTCTTAAGATTAAAGGAAATATTCCCTATCCTATTCTCTTGATTGAAGGAAGCCTTTTTCCCATTGAAAGCATGGTTATGTATAAGAAGAACTTAAGCAACATGGAAGCCAAAAGGTTTCCTAAAATTTCTTTCTAACTTTGGCCAAAACCCCCATATTTGGCTCAAGCGAGGTTGGAATAAGGATGTCCAAGATTGACTTGAACATTGGGGGATAAAGGAGGAGATCATTTTGCAGAATAAGGATAATATTGAAAATATTATTACTTTAAAATTTAAGGACAAATTGCAGGTGATAAAGGGTTAGAGGGAAAAGATAAACTAAGATATTATAAGGAGGTGATCACCCCCAATATAGAAAATGTAATGTATCTCTATGTGACGACCAATGTTAAGAAGAAATGAACATTGTTAAAATAAAAACAAGTTCTTATGAGCTTCATAGTGAAATTTAGTGTTGGAAAATCCCCAAAACACCATGGGATGGAAGAGTTTGTCACCTTTGTGACACTAAGAGGGTTGAAGATGAATGACAATGGCTTTCTCTTACATTTTCCATTGTATACTCAGATTTGATATAATTTTCAAAATATTTGTCACACTACTAGTCTTCTTGACCTTTTAAGTTAGTAAAACTATGGTTATCTTAGAACACTTCTCTTCATGCATTTCGAGCATAGAAATAAAATGCTAAATATTTTCGAGTAATCTCTTAATATTCTTAAGGTCGAATAGACCATATCAGTCTTAGTGGACATTATTCATCATCATCATCATCATAAAGTAATTGAAAGTAAATCAATTGTGATTATCTTGGGTGGTTGGACAGAATGGATGTTATCTCCCGCTCCTAGGTTCAATTCCTTGAGAGTGACAATATGATAAGAAATATTGATGTAATTGATTCACACCTATGAATATTGTTGTATTGATCTACACTTTCACCCTCAGGCTAATGGAGAGGATGAATTCCATTAAAAAAAATAATTGAAAGTACAAAAAAAATACTAGTGTAATAGAATATTTAAGATGTGTGTTGTTTAATATGAGAGAGATGGGTGATTCTTTCCATATTAAACACGACATGAAAAATTCTCTCTCTCTCTCTCTCTCTCTTCTCTCTCTATATTATATTATATATCTATATTTAATCTCATATATATATATATATATATATAATATATATATATATATATATATATATATTTATATATATATATATTATAAATATATATATATATTATATTTATATATATATATAATATATATTATATATATTATATAATATATAATATATATAATATTTATATATAACCAACTTGGCCAATTTGTATTTTTTGAGGCATTTCTTCGAGCTAATTTTAATGAAAATTTGATATAGATTTTTAAAAAATTCATGTTTAATTGTTTAATGTGCAGATTTCGAGTGCCCTAGAAGATTTTCAGGGCATTGAATTCATTTATGCATTCAAAGACATATTTTAAACAACAAAAAACCACAATCTTACTTAAAATTATATACCTAAATACCAGTGAAAAAAGTCATTTCATCTATTAGTTAGACTGTGCATGTATATATATAAAATCAATTTAAAACCATATTAATTTCAAATCTATCATGTACTAAGAATGATAAGTCCGTTAAGGTGATTTTTTTTAATATTGAAAAACTCGGAAAAAAACCACCCCTCAAAAAATTTGACCCATTTCATACATAATAAATTCAAAATTAAAATAAATACATATTGAGATTCTTCAATTCTTTCGTAATAAAATATTATTCATTCTAACCTCATAAATATTTGCAATTCCAAAACAAACATTTCATAAATTAACTTAAAGCTATTTGCATTATTACCATTATTATCATACAAACAACCACAATGGCATACTCTTTGTTGCTGCTGTTGAGCTAATTAATTGTTCCTAAAAGGACCAACTAACTACTACACATTGATTTATCAATTTAAGGTTTCATTTTTCTGTTTCAAGGTTATCGACACATTTTATGCAAGATAAATGCGGATATGACTAGTTACTATGATCCCATTGAAAAGGAAAGCTGCAATATCAAGGAATCAACTCAAGATGCAATCTCTAATTATCACAAACTATTCAAAACATTAACTTCTACATGCTTCATAAGGAAACATCAAAAGGAAACATTATGAACATCAAGTTGTTTCTTAAGGAATAACAACTACAAAATAGAAAGACAACACTACAAAAGCATACTGCTGAAAGCGATTACATAAATAAAATAGAAATCTATGATAATCTATAGGAAACAAAAAGAAAGAACACTACTCTTAACATATTAACTACAACAAATCAATTCTATAGTGATTTCAATAAACCTGATTCAAAACAAAGCATTTAATGTAACAAGTAGGTAGCAAGAAATTAAGAATAATTGTGCAAATAGAAATAGATGGGACAATAGAATCATACACCAATTTAATCTTACAAGAGAAGATAGTGTTGTTTCCAGGATCGGGCCAAAATCCGGAATTGAACTACCTTATGAAGAAATCAACACAACAGACTAAATATGAGTAATAAACACTTCCATTCAATTGCAGAGAACCAGTTACAATTAATGTATTCGCAAGTTTGAGCTTGTGTAAAAAATAATATTACAACTTTGAACAACCCATTTCAAGGCTTAATGCCAATTTTTATATCGTACTAGTAAAAGATAAAGATAAGAGAATCTATTTTTAATAACGAGCGATCCTGAGAATCTAAAGATTCTTAGATGCTCATTTAAGCTACAAATATCTTAATGCATCCAAAATACCAGGGCGATAGGTCATCTTCAACTAATTTTCTCCAAACAGAGTGTAACAACTTGAGGCTTATGTGATCTCCCACGATCATTCCAGGATGCAACATCAAATATCAATGTATCAGTAGATTCCTGTCCAACAACGAAGATTCGTTCATTAGGAAATAACACTTTAATGATCAAATTCGTTCATAAAATAATAAAATAATAAATGCATATAAAATACTGCTAAAATCCATACTACACAAATTAACACAGCCTAATTATAGGAAATACTTAGAAAATAGTATGAAAACTAAGAAGGCAAGGAAAATATGACAATTATGAGGCCCAACATCACCCCCCAACTGACCTTTTTGCATGACCCCATGCAAACAAATGATTAATATGTAGGGTAGTTAAGGAGTAAGCTTCATAAGCTTCCTCTCCTTTGTGCCTAAATCCATTTCTACTACGGAGCTCTTCAAAATCCACAAACTTACCTGTTTATCATAAGTCATAATCAAACTTATAAAATGACTGAGGGCACCAGATCATGGGGCATTGATACCTGCATCCTATCTAGTGGTTACCTCTTTACAATACCAACTGAACATAGTCTTTTGCTCTAGACATGGCATACCAAAAATTGTGATAACCAAAGGGTTATCTATTTCTGACTTCATTAGGTGATGTCTACCATCTCTCCTTAGCTCCATGAAGAGCCTCATCTCTGTTATCTTCCAAATATTCCATCCCTGAGTGCAAGACATCATATTAAGTTTGTGCAAGTGTAGTAGCAACAACGGGTTTCTCGATAAAGAAACCATGACAAATTTGTGTGCGAAAGGGGTTATTAGGTTCCCCTCTAACCCAAAGATCAAGACCATGCTCCCTTCTCTGGAAGGTATGACAAACCTTTGCCCACTTCACCTAGTTTTTGGAAAATAATATAAAATCTTGAAGTTGAATATCTCCAATAAATGGGACAAGATTTTCTTCCACATGCTCTTCAAAATAGAAATTATGCATATATCATTCACACAAAAGATACTATGTATACTCATCCTATCCGCGAAAAGTAGAAATGAAATCCAATACATTTCTAAACTCATGTTTGCCGATATTATATTGCTTTCACTTTGAGCAACATATATCACTCAAGCAAATATAAAGCATAATTTTGAGCTAGGGACTTACATGCCAAGGCATCTGAATAAATAGAACACATTTCCTTCGTTTTCTCTGCAACTTTCTTAAGATAGTCCTTTAAATTGTGTACTTCCTTTTCAGATGCTCTTAGTTGTGCATAAGTCTCATCTTATGTTGTTGTTAGTTCTTTAAATTGTTGGAGCAACTCCTGGTGTTCCCTTTGTTGTTGCTTTTTCTAGCACCTGTAGCACAAGTGCTTCAAGAGATATAGAAAGCTTCCTAGAGACAACCTCTGGGTTGATTGTATACCAATGCTTAGGACATCTTAAGAGAGGATTTCTTCTGAATATTATCAGAGGGGGTTTCCATTACACTCCAATTGTCACGTAGTTTGAAAAGATAATAAAGGGGGCTTGGTTCAATAGTCTTTCACCAAGGTGAGCTCAAGCTAATACATGGATCTAAATGCACAGGGGGTAAATCCGGCCAATCTCAAAGAGGAATGTCTTGTTCTGGTGGTTCACACACATCAATAAGTAGCCTTAATATTGGTGTTGTACTAAAGGTGAATAGGTGGAAGGAACATAGGGAAATAGATGTAGAGGGTTGAAGAGAACATAGAATCATCAACAACAATATCCAATAGAAGTATTGAAGACTGAAGAGGTGGAATGGCAAGAATTGTGGAGCGTGAATTATGGTTTCATAATCTCTACCTCATGGACACACTTGTCACTAATAAGCATAAGTAACTATGTTCTTATTAAAGGTACTGCAAGCTATCAAATAACCCAAGTAAATATGTAACTACACATGTACTATTAATAATCAACAATATACATATAACCATGAGAGAATGAGACCAACAACTTCATTACACAATTTCAGAGGAAGAATAACATATACGAAATGAGATTACAGAGGGGAAAAAATAATACTTACAACTATGATAGGAATCAACAAAATAGTTTCATTAATCCTTCAAGGGTCAAAATAACCAGTCCATTACATTCAAATATGTATCGTTCAAGTCCCTCATGAATAGGCAATTAGAACCAAAAGTGGAACCATTGAATTTGGACCCCTCGAGTGCAAAATTCTGGAATCCCCGTTAAGTGTTTCTTCCTTCCTTTTATAAGGAGAGGGAGAGCTTGGAAATCAATTACAAAAATATCTCATCCCAAGCATCCAATTGTTTGCTAGACTAGCTGTCTTGGCGTGCAAGGCTCTGTGGCCCCAAATTATTACAACATAAAAGTTTTTTTTCATTAAAAAAGAATTACAAAAATAAGGAAAACTAAATTAACATGTGAAACTAAAATGATGGTGAGGAAAAGATCTCCCAACCGTCCCTATGATTGTCCCTGATTAGGCCACATCATGCCTTATACTCTCTCGGCTGGTTCCCTATTGCTTTTAGTCTTAATGACTTTAGTTCTTCGCTTGCAGGAACTGGGAGTGATCTCCCATGGTGTTTATAACATGTCTTAAGCATAACTGCCAACTCATACATCGCTTTTTAAATTCTTTATCAAGCCATCAGAACCAACCATGCCCTGTGAAACGATTATACTGTTCTATCGAAGCTCAGGTCGTTCGGGAACTTTGAATTGGATAGGCTTTATAAAATTGTGAATGTTGATGTTTGATTGACCCCTTCTTCCTTATCCCGAGGAGTCTTAGGTGAAAATTGCATGGTAGAAGCATTGGGGACTCAATGCCTAAGCCTTCAGGAGCTAAAATCCCTTTAGTTGGGACAGGGACTGATTCTTTGATATATTGCATTGTAACCAGTCCCAATGCATAATACATAGGACCATACTACATATGCACATGGGCCCCTTTTGCAATATCGCATCTCGATGATTGACGATTTCATAACACTATATTTGGTGCACCCTCCCAAAACTTGTGACATGCGATGTGGTTTGGCCCACGTGGAAAGGAAATGAGGGAGGGCCCATGCTAAAGCTTGAACACATAAAAACCCTTCGATAAACTTTCTCTGCTTTATAAAATCTTTTATCAACCTCTCTGCCCGGCCATTGGTTTTGATACATAAAGCACACGTATTCATGTGACCCACCTTATGCCACCTGTCCACCTTGCTTTGGGCCCTCGATATCGGTGTTTCTCCGATATGCATATCAGAAGAAACCCTGATACGCTCCTTTATGAAACGCTGATATCACATTGTTTGTGATCACCGATATGTGATTGTCCCTTGCTTATTAGCCCCAACCTTTGGTTCTTTGAATTGTCTGTGGCTGTGGGCCAGTCCCAACATCAAATCCCCTCAATCAGAGAATTCTAATTGGAGGACTTAACTTGATGGAGTGATATTTCTCAACCTCCGATCACCAATCTGTGAGATAACAACATCCTTTTCCATGTGTGACCTTGTGAGTGGTGACATGTGTCACCTTGTTTTGGCCCCTTATGACCCCTGAAAATGTTGAATATGCATGTTACGTGTACATCGTACATCCACATCATGATGACGTCAGAAGCCACGTGGCTTTATTGGGACCAATGGTATTCTGCCTCGTGGGCCTCTGGAGGAGAGAGAAAAGGCCCACCCTCTTCTGGTTTTGCAGCTGATTTTTTGTAAATACTTTAAGGCTTTCTCCTGGTGGTTTACGCTATCGACACTTTTTCCCTACAATTTCTTTATAGTGGTCCCCCAAGGATCTTCGATTGTTGATTTGTGACATGTCTTGCATTTATGTGCCACAATTTATTTACCTTCGATTGCGATCACTGATATGATATGCTGCTTGAGACCTTTGATTTTAGTCACTGATATTCTATGTTCCCTGATGCTATGATTGCTAATATACAACATGACTGTGATGTGCGATTGCCAGTATGCCATGTCACTAGAACCTCCGATTTGTGGGATCTCTGATTTTCTCTTCTTTCCTTCCTTTCAAAGGAGACAAAACCCACAACTTCATTGGGCCATATCTTCAGATCCAGAAGTCCATTTTTGGACTTCCACATACCATTGTAAAGCTTATCTCGAGCACTATCTAACAGAGAGGGTTCGGTTTATATTTGAGTGGTTCTATGGCTTGGAATATGGCTGTAAAATCTCTACTCTTTTGCACTCTTTTGACAACTGAAAACATATCCATTAATGAGTGACAACATTGGCTCCAACTGGGGACAGTGCCTTGCTGATAAGGCGCTAAGAACCTGCAGAACAATAATGAAATAAAATGAACTTATACAACTATAAAAGATCTATGGAACTTTATTTGTAGGGAGTCCTTTCCTCATCAAACTAAAATGCAGAAAAATAAATTCTAACAACTGTAAATCAAATGCTCAACTAGTGAGTTTATTTATGTACAACTCATACTTATGTATAGGGCATAAATTCACCTAAGTGAGGTCAACCCTCCAATGGTACCAGGTCATCATTTGGGTGTCGAACCTAATGCCTCCATGCTACTGAAATTTAAAAATCACAACCAACATGCACCATGAACAATCTTTGTTCAAAATTTCGATATGTGCCCCCAACTTGATAGTTAATGCTCAACTCTTTTAATATCCTCCATGAACCTTCTAATGGGGTTGTGTTATTGAAAATCAGTGGCTAACATATGCATGCACCCCATAAGAGCTTTAGACCAAAGGTTTGACACATACCTTGGAATAGATGTATATTGTTGCAGGCCAGAGAAAGATACCATGTATTCAGTTATTGGATCATGAAACTGATGAGGAAAAATGGTAGTTGTCTCCCTTTCTTGAACAGTTTCCAGGGAGGAATATTTTTGCAACAGGTGGCCACATAATTTGCTTGGCTCTTGAACTTTGTGCTCTTCTTGAAAACTGAGTCGCTAGAAGCCCTCTCCCCGCTTGCTTGTAAGTATATCCCTTTAACAATCTGTGACCATATTGTCCTCTTGTGAATCATATGAATCATAAATCGAAGGAGGTTCTTGAACTTGTTCTTTAGGTGAAGGATGTGAATCGTAAACTAGAGCTTCTTCTTTATGTGCATCTTCCCATGACTGGGACTATTGTAGTTATGCATCACTCAACTTCCCATCAGAGTCATACTCATCATAAGAAGGAGAATCATCAAATTAAGCTAAACAAGATCTCAGAGGGTTTATGTGCAGCTCGATGATGTTTTCTTCTTCACTTTCTTGATCATTGGGCAATGCTTCTTGATGCGAGTACATATCTTCTTAGAATGGAGTCTCACAAACATCTTTAGTAGGGTCATTAACCTTAGGAATATTTTCAACATCAAAATGTGCGTAACAATCTTCAAACAAAGCATTCAAAAGATATAATCCTTTACAATAATGATTGAATTATATATGAAAACTTTTAAAGTAAGATATGTCACCACGAGGTAGTGTTTTGTACTAAACTTTAGCACCTCCCTCTAATGAATGCATGAACAACTTCATTTTCACATCTTCAAAAACAATACCCAGTTGTTTTGTGTATTCATGAAAATTCTTGAGGTGCTAGTTTGACCTTCTATTTATGTATCCACTGAATCTAGGGAAAGTGGTACACCATTCATGAAATGAAGGGACATTATTGGGGTAACCAAAAATAGAAGAAAAATCTAGTGGAGCAAATTTGTTGGCCAATAATGCAGGAATGACCATTTTGAAATCCCCTATAGGTGAGTGCTCTAATGTTCATATATAGGGGAAGTTTTCTGTTGTTTAGCATCAGAGCAAGTATGAGGTTGCTCGAAAGCCAGGATGATCAAATAGAGATATAGATAGTGGAGTTGCCAGGGTGTTTATAATAAGATTAGGGGTGATTTTAGGGGCGAATGTTCGCCCTTTGGCGAAATTAAGGGGTTTTAAATTTTTAGTGGGCGAATATTTTGTATCATAGTACAGTTTTACAAATCACCTCAAATACCCACCTTATTTTAAGGGAGAGGGTAAAAAAGGTAAATTTAGCCCTTGAAATTAGGAGTTGCAACCTTCCATTCGCCCATTTTCAAGAATAGGTTTTATTTAAGTGAATCCATTCGCCCATTTTCAAGAATAGGTTTTATTTAATTGAATCATAGTAAATTAATAAAAATATAAATAAATGAGAAGTATGGTAAATAAATAAAGCATAATTAATAAAAATATAAATAAATGAGAGGTATGGTAAATAAATAAAGCAT